>APFE030617794.1:11157-50406 GCA_000404065.3 Pinus taeda | reverse complement strand
TTTATTTTATTTTTAGTTTTATTTAATTTAATTTTTTATTTATTTTTTTCCTGTTGAGCTGGGGATGGATCTCCATGTCATGAATGTTTATGGGTCGTGTCAAGGACGCGAGGCTTTTTAGAATCAACTCCTAAATCTCTCTCTTACCTCACCAAACAATCTCATCTTGGGCGGGGACCTAAATTTTTCCATTGGATATAATGAGTCTTGGGGATCATCGACATAGATTGACCCACTCTCTGATATCATGGAAAACTTCCTTGATCATGCTCACCTCACTGATATTCCTATGAACAGACCCTTGCCAACATGGAGGAACAAAAGAGTTGGTGAGGTTGCCCTCACTAGAAGACTGAATCCTTTCATCCTTAAAAATTCGAAGATGCAACAATTATCTTATTATAGGCAGTGGGCTGGAATCGGAGGCATCTCTGACCACTCTGCTATCTACCTTGAAATATCTGGTCCTCCTATCAAGCCCAAAGCCCCGTTCAAGTTCAATTCATCTTAGCTTCTGGATCCCTCCTATATTAATCTGGTTACAGACTTCTAGATGCAAAATCCTCCCTTCCAAGGACACACTTGGGCTGAGGGCTTCTGTCAAAACCTTCTGCATCTCAAGAAGCTCACTATCAAGTGGGCAAAGGAAAAACTCGAAAGTGATTCCCATAATCTCACCTCTGTTGAATCATCCTTGGTGCACCTTATGGATGAACACAACAGGGGATTCTTAAGTGCTGAAGCCAAGTTAAATTTGATTGAGCTAGAAAATCAAAGAGCCAAAATTCTAAAGGAAAGAGAGGAAGCCTAGAGACTCAAGAGCCATGCGATTTGGCTCAAAGCAGGGGATGAGAACACAAGGTACTTTCAGAACTTTGCCAAGGGAAGAAAGGCCTCCAACACCATCTGGAAAATTCCCACACCGGATGAAAGTATTGCAAAAACTTTCAAACAAATATCACAGTTGGCTATCTCACATTTCAAACAACTCTACAAGGAGCCGCCTGCCTCAAACCTTGTTGATATCATTCAAGTAACTGGGCACTTCCCAAGCTTTGTTGATTTGGAAGAGGAAGTTGAGATAACCTCTCCCGTCACCAGAGATGAACTTGAAGGGACTCTAAAATGGTTTCAGAAAGATAAAAGCCCTGGCCCAGATGGTTGGCCCATTGAATTCTACTTAGATTTTTTCGACCTAATTGGGAATGACCTTCTTAGTGTAGTAGAAGAGTGCCGGACCTCTGGTAAGATGCATGAGGCTATCAATGCCACCTTTATTACTCTCATCCCAAAATTTGACTCTCCTGTAACCTTCAATGATTTCTGACCCATCTCTCTCTACAATACCCTATAAAAAATCATTGCAAAGATTATTGCAAATCGGCTCTGCCCTATACTCTCCCATCACATTTCTCCTGAGAAATTTGCCTTTATCCAAAATAGACAGATCCACGAGGCCATAAGCATAGCCTAGGAAGCCATTCACTCTATCAAGTCTAAAAATCTGAAAAGCATTATCCTCAAGGTAGATCTTGCGAAGGCATTTGATAATGTCAGTTGGCTCTACATTAAGATGATCCTGATCCATTTAGGCTTCCCTTTCACAAACTGGATTATCTGTTGCATAACCTCGGCATCCTTCAGTGTACTTATTAATGGCCCTGCATCCCATTTCTTTCATGCCAAACGTGGACTCCGGCAAGGATGCCCCCTGTATCCCCTTCTATTTCTAATAGTGATGGAAGGTCTCAGCAGGCTCATTGGTAGTGCAAAAAGGGAAGGCAGACTCAAAGGATTGAAAATGAATGAACTCTGTCATCTCACACATCTCCTTTTTGTTAATGATGTTATGATTTTCCTAGATGGTAGCATCAAGGATTCTACCTCCTTCCATGACATACTTATCCTCTTTGAAAAATCCACCGGTATGGTTGCAAATCAGACCAAATCTACTATTACTCTGTCTCACACCACCCCTTAGGAGGATAGAGAAACCCTCCATTTTTTCCACTATAAATTGCACAATCTCTCAGACGGTCTAAAATACTTGGGTTTTAGGATCAAACCCCACAGTTACCGGATTGCTGGATGGATCTGGTTAGTGACTAAAATTTAGAAGAGATTGAAAATTGGAATCATAGATTTTTATCAAGAGCTAGGCACCTTGTCCTGATAAAACCAGTTCTGGAAGCCACTCCTGTATATTGGATGTCACTTGCTTGGATCCCTCAGAGAATTCTCGAGTGCATCCAACAAATATGCTATCGATATCTATGGAACAGACAAAAGGAAGGAAAAACTTTTGCTTGGGTAAGCTAGAAGAAAATTGCAGTGCCAAAAAAATGGGATGGGGGGTGGGGACTAAAAGACTTGTCTATTTTTAGCCAAGCTCTTATAGCCAAGATGAGTTGGTCCCTTCTCACTTCATAGAATCCATGGACGACTATGTCATACCACAAATATATATGGCCGCAACAATTATTGGACTGGGTACGATTACCAGCCTAGCCTCGTGTGGGCATTTCTATAGTATGGAAAGCAATCCTACAATCGATGTCTTTCATTAGATCAGGTTTGGCATGGCACATTAACAATGGAGCATTTGTTTGCATTGGTATTGACCCTTGGATAGGAGGGGGAAACAGATACCAATTGCCACCTGATCTCATACAATACCTTCAACACAGGAATACCATGATGATTGCACACATCGTTGATCCCAAGCACAACACTATTTTCAAACAAAATTGGAGGACAACACCTGAACTGGACATTTCTGCACAATGGCATCAGTCCTGGGATTCATATCTATTGGCTCTGTTTGAAGCTCATGTATACCTAAATCATGACCCAAATGTACTAGTTTAGATTCCAGTTGATCATGGGAAATACACCCCAAAGCAGGGATACAATCAACTTCTATTGGATCGCAAGCCTACACACTCTAAAGCATGGTGGCAACAGATTTGGAAAATGAAAACTCCTCCTCGGGCACGCCTCTTCATGTGGAGTGCTTTATGTAACAAAAATCCTACAGGCGATGTTCTTATGCACAGATCTATTCATGACCCGATCTAGTGCGTTCTCTGCAAACAAGACTCTGAAAACAATGAGCACCTGTTTTTGCTCTATCCAACTGTCATACAATTCTGGCAAGATACAACACAACATCTCTCTATGCAGAATGCATGGCAAGGCACTTCTATTCTCCAAGCATGGAACAACTGGATTGCAACACACTAGGGAGCTAAGGCACAATGCCTACCTCTCATCATCTGTTGGACTATAGGGCTTACCCGGAACAAAATTATATTCAAGAATGAAACTGTCTGCTGGCCTCTTCTCATTACAAAGGTCGTGGCAATTTATCATGACATCCTAGAAGAGGCAAACCCTCATATTAACAGAACCTCAGCTCCTATTCGGATCGATAAATCCAAGCCATGGGCTTATTTCGATGGCGTTGCCCAACCACATGGTTACGGAGGGGGTTTCATGCTATACATCTTTGATCAACACTTCTTTAAGGTCCAATTAGGTCTAGGGGAGGAAACAAACAACTTTGTCGAGCTTATTACCCTCAGACATTTGCTCCATTTTGCATTAGCACATGACTGCACATCTATTCAGATCTATGGGGATTCCAAAATTATTATCAACTAGTTCAACAAAAATAATCAGTGTCATGTTATTTCACTACAAAATATTTTGGATGAAGTCTACAATTACAAAGCAGTGTTTAACTCAGTCTCTTGTCATCATATATACAGGGAAGATAATGAAGATGCTAATAGACTTTCCAAGGAAGGCTCGATACTACCCCAAGGCTTGTGGATAATATCTTAACAGTTGGGAGCAGACATCTACCAATATCACCACAGGCCATATATAGACCAGGATTACCATAGGGTGGAAAGACCCTAATTATATATATTTTGTTGTTTTATCAGAGTTTTTCATCCAAATATGTATATATTTATTATTGTTGATATATAGATAAACATTTTGAATTATGTACAGGAAATGGATAGACCATTCATATTTTGATACAGCTTGATTCGAATTGGTCATGGACCAATAGTACTCGCATATGCCACATGCATCTACTACATGTAATTTTTCTACTTAATGAAAGATTATGATTTTTCCATTGGAAAAATAAAAATAAAAAATAGTAACATATGTATAATCAAAATAATAAAAAAAGTCCATAATATGTTGCAATGGATCATGAAAGAGTTGCATCTTGAGGTTGATTTTCATTGAAAGGTCGATGATGATATTGATAGAATCCTTGTCCATTCTGTCCAGAAATCATCCAAGAACCAAATACTTGTTGCACTGCTTCTTTGGATAAACTATCAGAAACTTTATTTCTTTCCCTGTAAATATGACAACATGTCACAACATCATATTGGGATTTTAATGATAAAACTTCTTCTAGAAAATTCCTGAGTATGTGCACGTGACAATTTGACTGTTGATTGAACTAGTTAATAATGATTTGAGAATCTCCACAGATTTGAAGTTGTTGGCAACATTCTCAAGGGAAAAAAGGAGAAAAATCCTAAGTGTGTTTATCTCTGCATAATTGTTTGTACCCCTTCCTAGTCTCATTTTCATTTTGAAGGAATGTTCTTCATTTAAGAACAAAACTGCACCACCTCCACAACCATCTTATTGTGTTGACCCATCAAAATAAGCCCAGGGGAGAGATTTGTCTATAATTTCAAAGCGAATTTTATGAAACCTTTGATTTTGATCATCCTCAAGGATCATATTATAGATAACCACTGATTGTGCATTGATAATAGCCCAGGGTTTGATTTTCTCCTGATTTTTTTTTTTTTGATTCTTGCCTAACCAGATTCCCCAGTATACCAGAAGAGGGAGATTCCTAAGCTTTGTAAGGTGTGCCTCTTCCCACCATGCTCCCCAAGCAACGATAAAAGAATCTCCCTGCCATCTTATATTAATTGTCAGAGCTTGATATAACAGGTCCCAAATTTGAGCAGAGCATGAGCATTGAAGAAATAAATGATCTACTGATTCTCCACTATCTTTGCACATCACACACCATGACGAACCTTGTAAATATCTGTGTTTCAAATTATCCCCCACTGGGAACTTATTATTTAGAAGGCACTACATGAAAAGCTTTGATTTGTTAGGCTTTTAAGCTTCCATAATGGATGCCACCACCAAGAAGAAATTTCAGGTTCATGATCTACATAAATAAACGGATAACCTTATTTTGTGGAATATCTACCATGGTTGGACAGGGTCTATATGAGCTCATCTTCGTGGTCCCGGATTCTAATGTGCAATGCAGAGAGAGTATTGCTAAATTTTAGCCAGAATTGATTCTAGTGATCAGTCGTAATCATTAAAGCCCATATCCATTGGGCTGGGTAAATAAGGATGCAAAGTTGAATGTAATAAAACAATGCAAAATTAGATTTGTTATTAGTGTTGATTTGATTGATGAAGTAAAATTAGATGTGGTCCCCCTTGATGTATGTGGAGTCATCTTTGGGAGTGCCTACATGTACATGCGAGATGCAATATTGATGCGAAGAGCCAACCAATATTGACTCATCAACGGTGGAAAATCGTTCATCATCAACATGCACAAAGGTAAGTAAATAATTTTGTTGTTAAGTACCAAGACAATAAATTGATTACTTCCAAAAAGAAGTATGTTTTATCGTTTTTAAGAGAAAATCAATCTGTAGAAGAGTCAATAGGAGGCAATGCATCCTTGGAGGGGTGTACCAAGAAACATAAACAACAATTGGAACAGTTGTAACAAACATATGTGGATGTGTTTCAGGAGCCTAAAGGGTTACCACCTAAGAGGGAAGTGGAGCACGTGATCCAACTATTGTTGGACTCCCCATTGCCAAACATTGGGTTATATAGACAATTTATTATAGAAGCAAGTCATGTGAAGAAATAATTGCAACAAATATTGGAACAAGGTGTCATTTGACCAAGTACATTACCATGTGGGTCACCCATAATCATTGTTCCAAAGAAGGATGGGAATTGATGAATGTATATAAATTATAGGGCATTGAACAAGATCACGCTCGATAACTGATACCCCCTACTCAGGATAGATAATCTACTATATCAGTTATAACAATAAAAAAGCTTCACCAAGTTGGACTTAAAGTTTGGATATCGCTACTTTCGAGTCAGAAGAAGATACTTGGAATATCGCGTTCAAAACTAGGCAAGGTTTGTATGAGTGGTTAGCCATGCCATTTGGCCTATGCAATGCACCAACTACATTTATGAGATTAACGAATGATGTATTGCACCCTTTTATAGATTCATTTGTTATTGCCTATTTGGATGATATACTAGTATACAATGCCACCTGGGAGGAGCACATCTCACATTTGACACAAGTGTTGGAGACATTAAATAAGCACCAACTGCTAGAAAATCTCAAGAAGTGTGAGTTTGCACAACAACCTTTGGTGTATTTATGGTATGTGATTTTCAGAGGAGAGTTGAAGAGAGATCTTGCTAAGATGGAGGCCATCATGAAATGGTCGATGCCTACTAACATTTTTTAGGTTAGGAGTTCCATTGGGGTGACATAGTACTTGAGGAAATTCATAGCCTCATTTTCAGTGGTATTAGCACCACTCCACGCCATAATAACAAATGGGAATATTTTTAAGTGGGGAAATGGTCAAAAAAGGGCCTTTGAGGAGCTAAAGAAGAAGATTAGTCAAGTACTAGATCTGACATTACCAAACTTGTAGCAGCCCTTTGAAGTGGAGACAGATGCGAGTGATCTTAATGCAAGGAGGAAGGCCTATATGCTACCACTACATAGTATTTTATGGGGCAATTCTTAACTACACTACTTATGATAAGGAGCTTTATTCCCTAGTGAAAGCTGTGAAGAAGTGGAAGCACTATCTAATGGGAAGGGAAACAATAATCCACACATATCACTAGCCACTATAGTACCTTCAGGAATAGAGTAAGCTATAGTAGACCATGCATTACAAGTGGATGGGGTTTCTACATCAGTTTCATATAGCGATTAAGTACAAGAAGGGCAACACAAACAAGTTGGCCAATATGCTTTCAATGCCATCCACATAAAATATCACAACTTTGGGAACTCTAATGCACATCTATCGATTCACCCATGAAGCATACAAAGACGCATATTTAGAGGATGAGGACTTCAAGGAAGGTTTCCAACAGTTGCAGAGTTAGAGTCATGTGCATGATGGCGATAACATTGTTGAATACCATCTCCAGGATGTGTTGCTCTATATGTTGAATAAACTATGTGTTCCTAAAGGTGAGCAATTGCAAATGTTTAGAGAAGCTCACACCTCTATGGTTGCAAGGCACTTTGGTGTAGGGAAGACAACCGCCAACTTGCAGAGGTATGTGTATTGGCCCAATATGCAAGAGTGGGTAGCTAGGTTCATAAGAGGATGCATATTTTGTTGTACTAATAAGCATAGTAGCAAGAAACATGGTATATATCATCCCTTACATGTACCCACTCATCCTTGGGAAATTATTTCCATGGGATGTTTATCAACAACCAGGAAGGGCCATGACTACCTATTCATCTTAGTTGACAAGTTCAATAAGATATGTGTTAAGATGCCCTATAACAAGACTATTAATGGGCAAGAAGCAATGAACTTTTTCTTTGGACTGGTCTGGGTGCACTTTGAGATACCTAGAAGCATCATTTAAGATAGGGACACAAGATTTCTCAATGCATTTTGGATTATATTTGTGGGAGAAGACAAAAATAAAGTTGAAGAGGTCTACAACATTCCATGCACAGATAGATGGACAAACAAAAGTAGTCAACATGGATTTGGTGCAACTACTGAGGGTATATAATCAGAAGCACCTGAAGACCTGGGATGAAAATCTAGTATATATACAACACTCTTACAATAGAACTGTGCACACTTCTATTGGTAAGTCCCCATTTGAAACTTGTTTTGGATATTTGTCGCCTTCACTTTGGATATTGCATATGGGAAACAAGGAGGAGTGAGGGAGGATCTTATAAGGGATGCCTTGACGGTTGAAAGTTTGTAGAAAATATCAGGCAGATCCATATACAGGTACAAGAGACATTGCAAAAGTCATAGGAGAAATATAAGGCTAGGAATGATCAACACATAACAAATAAATTGTTCAAGGTGGGAGATAGAGTACGGCTACAGTTTAACAAGGAGAGGCAACAAGGTCCTAGCAAGAAAATAAAGGCTATGCGATATGGTCCCTTTGAGATACTGGAAAAAGGTGGGTGATAAAACCTATCGACTTAGTTTGCCACCGTACATGTGCATTTACTCAGTTATGAATGTAGAAAATCTAAACCAGAAAGAGGAACATGGCATACCTTTTGTGGAGGATTTGGCACCAGATGCTCACGTAGAGTTGACAGAAGATATAGTTTTATAGAAGAATTCCAGAACTACGAGACAAGTTGCAAGATGTATTTTGGCAAATTGGGTTGAAAGGATAACTTCCATGCAAAGCTAAATGGTACACCCCAGAGACGGTGGAGGAAAATTTTCCTCACCTTATTCAATAAAAGATTTTGGGGACCAAAATCTTCCCAAAATGGGGAGGTGTGATCCAGACTATATCATTATATTGTTTTTCATCCATCTCGATGCTTTCATGGGGGAAAAAGTGGAGGAACCATCTCTTAGGACCATTTTTATTGGCGAGACCTAGTTTAGCAAATTGGGGTTTGAAACCTTCAAGGAACATTTCGAGGTAGCAAGCAATGTTTTTTGGGGGTAAAACTTTGTTGCTTTAGTGTAGCACCTTTTTTTCTTATTCTACACATAGAGACATTTCGAACGACATAATAATTACGTCAATAAGAGGCTGTATGCAAAAGTTATGCCACTCAAAAGTTGACCTTCCTATTTTCACTACCATAATTCGAGAGGATGCCACATCAACCCCCATTGTTCATGAAAAAGGGGCTAGCCACATGATTATAACGAAGAAGACTCTAGAATAATTTATATTGTAACTCTGGTTAAAAGTTGGGTTAGTCAAACCTAACCACTAGTAGACTATCAGGTTTTGTTATAACCAGAACACTAGGAGGAAAAGGGGTTTCATTATTTCGAGTGCATTTTTTCCATAAATGAGCAAAAATAGCTGAGAGGGATAAGATATAGAGCACACAAAGAGGATTTACGCACTTTAGTAGCCCACTTGTCACATGTTATACTTCTTTGTACTCACAATCATTTTTTATTCAAAAAAAGACAACAAAGAAGCCTCACCTTCCAACTGGGTTTTTATCTTGAAAGGGTTTCCCGGGTCATATCTTGTGTCAAATGTGTTTGTGAATTTTTATATTGTTGTTCTCTATTTTATGCATAATTTTAATTTGTGTGCTTATGCTATTAACAACAATTTGCAAATCCATAATTCTAAAGGGAAATAAAACTATATTAATTTAGATTTCAGATTTATGAATATAATTTTATGAGATATATTGTGATGAACTATCTAGTGGAATATCCACGCAAGTTTACAAATCATTTGAACTTGGGCTCTTTGGGCTCATTGTATTTCATAGTCTTTTAAGGATGCTTAAGCTTTGCCACCTTGGTTAGGATGTTATCATCAAATGGAGAAAAGTTCAACATTTGGGTAATGACTTCAAACTTAGTCTTGGCCACCTTGTGCATGGGTGTTGAACAATAACAATTGATAACCAAATGCATGTAGAAACACAATGTCTTGACTAATGACTTCATTCCACTTGAGCCTAGCTAGCAAGTTCCAAACCCTTAGCATGACTTAGATGTAGGGTGGGTTATGCAGATGAGACACATTAGGAGAACGATGACTTTGGCACTCTCATTTTGGTGCCCAAAAACAAACGTCCACCCACCCCCCCCCCCAACACACACACAAGAAATGGAATAATTAGCTAGTGGTTGGAGATGGTTTACTTCCCCAAAACTTTCATTCAACCACTGCCACCATGGTCAAGGAAAAACGAGTTTTGGTTATAGATCACGGCTTTGTCTAGTTGTTTTATCCCCTGCTTGAGGGCAAGACCCAGATTGGACTATGTAAAGTAGAGATTTGTAGAGTCACCTTATCGACATTTATTAGGGTCGTAAAACTCAAACATGATCTCAAGGCTACTCTAAATAAAAACTCTCAAAGGTATGCAAATAAGTTTGATCCTGAATTTTTTAGATTAGGATTCAATAGTACAAAAATCATCATAAAGAAGCCAACATATTTATTTTTTAATTATTGGGCCATGGCTAGGTTGGGGCTAGTTAACATGTTGGATCGAAGAAGAATCTCTCCAATAATGGAATGCTATGATAGAGCGTAGATTCCCCATGGAACAATGCAACCACACAATTGACTCTTACCTTCAACCCCTCCCTATAAGATTTGACTTGGAAACCTAAGATAAACTAAACCGCACACAAGGCATAATGTGAATATTGATAATTGAAAGATATATGCTTCTCATGAATCCTCCTCTTTTTCCTGTTGATGATAAGTATTTGATCATATCTTCTTTCATGATCTAGTTGTCCTTATTTTTTTATATCAGCAATTGTCGATATAAGTCAGTTATTTAATGACTATATGTATTCATAGTTTTTGCAGAAAATCATGGTCTTTTTGGACAATGTTGATACAAATGTAGTCTCCTAAGAAATGTTCTCCTCCCTACAATTTTTCTTTGATAATCTATAGTCCTTCAAGAAATCATAGACACTTTGTTGAAAGTCTGATAAGTCCTTCCAACATGTATTATCATAGCTTTATTTAATGGAAATCCATGTTTTTTCCTCTCTCGAAAAAAGACTGAACCCCACACAAACTAATTATTGAGTTGAGAGGCTCATTCTACAACCGAATGTGTAGACGATGTGTAAGTATGTCCATGCTCAACTTGGAGTTAAGACGTGTCCCTCTTAAAATAAAAATAAAATATTCTCTAAATAAAAAGCAATGTGAACGATAGTTAAAAAGAAACAAGAATATGTTATGCATCTTTAATTAGTCGTCCATATAACCTAATATAATTTCATGTAAAGTAATTAGAAGTAAACAAAAAAAAATGTGAATAAGATGTTTAAAACTTATACTTCTCAAAAAATATTTTAGCACATTATTTAAATAAATTATTTGAAGATCTATGTTAACCAACTTATGTGAATACCAACTTCATATATATCTATATGTAGAAAAAAATTGTTAAAAGAAAATATTTTAATGTTGTATATAATAAAATATCCAATGTAAATCATGAATATGCTTCTGCTTGGCTAAGCGCTCGTCTTCCTCAGATGTAAGGGAATAGGTTAACGACCCAAGACCCAAAGGCATCTGGCAAGAGTGAAAGCCTGCCCCCTTACAGACCACCAACGGGTTATTCCAGGGTGCGTGGTTTTCCTTGAATAACGATGATGAATCAACCTGCATTTGCGGATAGCAGCCAGAGATAGTTGTCCTTACTGTTGGTTGGACAACTGAGTTATGAAAGGTTTTCCCACCTTGAAAAAAGAAAATATATATATTTTAATATGAATTAATATTGACGTATACTTAAAAATATATATCATTCAAGAATACAATTTAAAAAATGAAAAATTACACATTGTTTTCTTTCACTTTAAAATAAGTTTTCACATGAATAAATTTGATCCCTCTTGGCTCATATTAGATCCATACTTAAGATGAATCTATGATAATTCTATACCTCATAAATATAAACACATACTCAACCAACCAATCGTCCACCATACCTTGTCACACAATAATCCATCATACCTTATGGAAAGCTCATTCGTTTTACAATAAGCTTTACTTTGAAGTCCGTTCTATCTCAAAAGAGAGTAATCATCAATGGGAAAGAATTTGAGAGGACAAGGGCTGCAATCTCTTTGGTGAACAATTGCTTACTTTATGTGGGGCTTTCGATTTAGTCATTTGCAATGGTTTGACTAGATGGGCAAAGTTCGATTATTTCACTTGTAATACTTACAATGGAGCAAGTGTAGTAGATTATGTAATTTGCTTGCATGGTTTGTGTGAGAAAATGGAGGAAGTTTTGATTAGAGATCAGCTTTGGGACTTAAAATCAAATCACAAGCCAATTTATTTAAGTTTCTCTTAGACTCAAAAGAAGCAGTTAGGGTCAAAAACTTTGTGTGTTCAACAAAATCTCCCAAAGGGAAGAATTCTTTTGACTTCAAAAAATTGTAATACCTTCAAAATAATGCTAGGGAGGCTCTTCAAGAATGAGAAAATCCTAATTCAGGACCTTCATAGTCACGTATTAACACATTTAATTCATAGCGCACTTGCAAAGTGCAAGAGAGCAAAAATTAAGAAGTTTGAAACAAATTGCTTTCCAGTTAATGCTTGGTTTGACGAGGAATGCAAAAACGAAAGGACAATGTGGAAAGAGTCAAACAAGGATAACGTAAAGCTCAAAGCTTACAAGTAGGTATTAAGAAAGAAAAAAGGTTGATTTCATCATTTCAAGGAGGGAAGAACTAATATTCCTTGGGAAAAATAACCCCAAATTATTTCAGAAGGAGCTCTAACCGAGAAAGATGCAAATTGAAAATAGCATTACAACTTCTAAATGGTTCGACTATGCAAGATAACTTGATGAGCAAGATCCCAAGGTTGACCCTCCTCCCTTGGTCAACACTGATATTGAACTCTTCATGGTGCAAGAGGTAGATATGGGTATCAAAAAGTTGGGCGTTGGAAAATAGAACTCCAAGTAGAGTATCTAAAGTGGGGCTTAAAATTTATTGCACCTTACATTACAAAAATTTTCAACAACATCATACAACAGGGGTTCCCCACAAATTGGACAACTAGTTTGGCAGTACCCATTTTCAAGAGCGGTGATGTCAATGATCCCTCCAATTACAAGACCATAGTGATAAACCCGTTGTTTGCAAAGTTATTTAGAAGCATGTTAGAAAATAAAATAAGCAAATGGGCAGAAGAAAGAGATAAACATGCTAAAGGGCAAGCATGTTTTAGACCTAAACATTCCATAGTTGATCATGGTATAACTTTAAGGCACATCATTGTAAAAGTTTGGGAGAAAAATGAACAAGCCTTTTATTGCTTTGTTGATTTCAAAAAATCCTTTGACACAATTCCCAGGGATAAGCTTTGGCACAAAATGGACGAACTTGGGGTTCCTAAGCATTTGAGAGCAGTTGTGCATAAGCTATATGAAGAGGTGAAAGTCAAAATTAGAACTTCAACATGCATTTATGAAAGTTTTAGAAGCGATATCGGGGTCAAGCAAGGTTGTCCATTGTCTCCTACCCTTTTTGGTTTATATATCTACAAGCTTGAAGAGTGGCTAAATTTGCAAGGGGGTGACATTATCCATTTAGGCAAGTTTCTTATAAGGCTTATTTTGTATGCAAATGACCTTATTCTGATTGCTAGATCTGCGCTCGGTTTGCAAGAGCACTTACTTTCCCTTGAGCATTTTTGTAGAAGGGTGGGGATGCTAGTTAATATTAGCAAAATGAAACTAGTGGTTTTTTCTAACAAAATAAAACATAACCGACATAAGTTCTACTTTGAAGACAAAATTCTGGAAGAAGTTGCAAATTACAAATACCTCGGAATTAACTTCAACATAAATCTAAGCTAGGATGACTGTAGAAAGAAAAGCTTTTTGGGGGGGTTGCAAAGCATTTTATGCTTTTCAAATAAGGTGTAGAGAGACAGAGTTATGGGATTAGAAAAGCACTCTAACTCTTTTTGGGCTTTAAGTGATTCTGATGATTCTCTATGGTTGTGAATTATGGTCCAAGAGTGTATCCAACATGCAATGGAAACAAATTGAGAAAATTCAGAAGTGCTTGATTATAAACAAATTCAAAATTAAAAGTGTAGTTTTTTATGCTATATTGTTAAGTGAAACAGGGGTCGCTCCTAATAAAGCAATTACTATGGTGCGAGTCATAAGGTATTTGAAAAAAATTGAACAAATGGAAGATGACAAATGGCCTAAGGTTGTCTTTAATGACATATTGTGCAAAAGAAAGAAGACTTGAATGCGACAAAATAACAAATAATTTAGTAAACGGGGTATTTGCTTGAACATGTGTCCCACAAACAGTAAGGAGATAAAAACTCTTGTTATGGATAAGTTCCACAAGTGTACTCAAGATAAGGAGCTAGGGAGAAAGAAAAATTACTATATTGAAGAGTTTAACCCCACTCATAATCATCAACAAAAAGCGTACATAGGGGCCAAATTTCTTGGAGAGTCAAAATTCTTATTGCTTAGTTAAGGACTAATTCTCATCAACTCCATTGTGAAATAGGGCACTGGAAAAGGCCAAAAGAAGTGTGGGAGGAAAGAGTTTGTATTTTTTGATCTTTCGAAAAAGTGGAAACAAAAAAAGATTTCATTTTAGAATGTGAGGCCTTCAAAGACAACAATTAAAGTGATGCAAATATTATGGCAGCGAACTCTTAGGATAATCTATTTAGCGAGGGGTTTGTCGAGAAGCTGGGAGCGTTTATTGTAAGGCTTCATAGGAAAATGGCCAAATACAAGAACCAGATGGAGAAGAAATTTGTCCCACAAGTCATCTTTAGACTCATAGACCTTAAAATAATTTCTTTCTTTCTTTCTTTTTATGTATGACAAAAAATCTTTCAGTGAAAATCATATAGGAGAAAATCTCGTCGATGCGTTTCGAACCAATTAGCGTGGTTCATCTTCAGGACAAGACGACAGACCAAATCTAGGCATCAAAATAAACAGATGTAGATAAAAACTAACCAGCTGTTAGAATATAACAACTACTTTGACTCAAGAACCGTTATTAATATTAATAATATAAAAAATATTCTATGGTGAGAAATAAATAATAATTTATTTATTTATTAATAATCTTTTGTTTTGATTAAGGAAGGTGAAAATGTCAAACTAAGTTGTTCCAAAATAAATTTATTAATAAATAATTGGTATTATAATAAATTATTATTATTATAAATATTATTCAGGGTGAGGCAGAAAAAAATGGCGAGTGAGAGTGTTAGGGTTTCACACACAGGCATCACGGGTTTGGGAGTGGAGGCTACGAACAGGCCTAGGGCCATAGGGAACGATGATTCCAGGTATGCAGAGTCTGAAACTTGGCGGTATTTTTCCTCCAGACGGACATCTGTTTTATTGTCTATGATGGGCCGACAACCAATACTCTGGATCACAAAGTACCATATGCAACCTGAGGTAGATGTACAGGAATCCGCGGCAGCCACTATGATAAGAGCCATCAATGATAAAAAAATTGCGGTTTCAGATAATACATCCCATTAGTAATGGTTTTGAGCAATGTGGGAAGGCGACGACTGAGTGAGTATATGCAGATCTAGACTGTACATTGATCCATTACAGTATGCTCCCGCGCAACCACAACAAATCTACACTAGTTGGAATGTCCACGATCAGAAACCCTTTGCTTTTTCCCAGACCCACAGTTTCTCCGCCCTGTTGAAAGTGGTATGGGAGAAAGGGATTTTATGAAAACATACTTGCACATTATTATAGATGGGGTTTTTGACTTTGCGGTGCTAGGCCTGTGGGACACCGAGGTAATAGTTAAACTACTCTTGCCTCTAGATTATCATACATACACGCGATCTTCATTGATTGAAACAGAGCACCTGGAGAGTTTGGTGATCAAGGGGTTTTCCCCTGTCACACATCCACACAACGATTTGCAAAAAAGAGTACTTAGAGCAGCACGACATTACAAATCTTAGGCAGACATGGGTTCCCCACACTTGGTAGTATTTTATCAATTTCAAGTTATTATTAAAACCCCTTTGGGGATGCCTTTTCTGGTTTGGGTTCTCGCAACAAATTGTGTTTTGCATTTGAAGTTTCTCATCTCCCAACATATTGGTTATCCTGTCGGATTACAACATTTGATATTTGGGGGTAGAGCACTACAGGACACTAGACTCCTGAAGGACTACAATATTATGTCAGTGTCCACCATAACACTCAACCTGAGGCCGCGAGGTGGAGCCACGACCTCTAGTAAAACAAAACATTTAGGAGGAGGTATTGGAAGTAGTACAACAAAAAACAACGAAACACAACAGAAGCACAAAAATGGACGTCTTTCTTTCAAGAATATCCTGCAAGGAAAAAACACAACTACATCAACATCAAAGCAAGATGGAATTGAATCCAGTCCATATATTATGGAGCAATTGAATTATATTCCATAATTAAACATAGATACACCAGAAATAGAAATTCACTGTAATATTTTTGAATCACAAGCCCTAATCTGTCGATTCAACTGTTTTTGGCCAAAACCTGTTGAGCTCTTCCATTGGATTTTCTCGAACTGGACTGCTCACTATGAAATACACATATGTTCAAAGGGGTTTTTCATTGTCAAATTCCATTCATCTGAGGCAAGAGACATTATACTACAGGAAGGACCATGGTTCTAGGGATCCACGGGCCTCTTTATCACACCTTGGTTTCTGGAATTTGATGCTAATACTATGGTTGTTTCCATGATGCTAGTTTGGGTTCGGTTGCATAATCTCCCAATACATTTTTGGGATCAATAGGTCCTTGCTGGTATCGACAATTTCATTGGGCGATATATCAAAATGGACACACAAAGATTGGAGGAAAGAGTGTTTACTTTCGCTCGTATATGTGTGGAAATGGATCTCAACAAAAGCTTATCGGATCACATACTGTTGAAACACCAACAACGGAGCTGGACATAGTTACTAGACTATGAAAACACAACATTTAGATGCATAATTTGTAGGCAAATAGGACACCTACAAAACTCATGCCCGAAAGCCAAAAAAGACATATGAAGAAAAAAGAAAATAGGGAAACAACCTAAAGGTTGGTAATTCCCCCCCATGACCCTGATGAGGAGGAGGAAGTGGCTGTGGAAGACCCCATACCCAATGAGAATAACCAAGTGGACAAAGAACTAGAAGCACAGGAGATAACTCCACAAGATCCTATGGAATTACAACCGGAAAAGATGCCAGATGCAATGGACTCCAGTGGAACAAAATGACTACATACATCAGACAATTCAGATTTTGATAAGGACAATCCTCGATGTGATGCTGCCAATTTTCTTGCACTTGTATCTTCGATGCCGACTCAAGGGGAGTGGTGCAAGGTTAAGAAGAAGAAAGGGAGAAAAACATGATTCTCCCATTTTGTACATTAGTTTGCTTTCATTGAACTTCTATTCAGTGGTCTTTCGACTTGCCTGATGTAATGCGTTTCGACATCTGCAACATGAAATTTTGTGTTCACTAATAAAATTACGATTTTTTCATGGGAAAAAAATTATAAACGTTATCATTAACAAAGAAATAAGAAAATAAACTAAAATATTATAAAATAGAAAGGAAGGACTTTTGATCAAAATTAATAACAAAGTCTATTAATGAAAATTTTATAATATAGTCAGACCTAGAAAAAAAAAAACAAAAAAACAAAAACCTAGGAAGATAGAGCAGGGATCCAACACCTGCTGATACTCCAACCAAAGTCTCTATTCAAATTAATAGGCATTTTTTCAATTTCCAAGGCCTCCCTAAATTTACGATGATGAAAATGGTTAATCCTTGCAATGACCCTAGCCTCTTTGATGTAGATGTGATGATTTGTACTTTCCGCGTGTTTTGCCAAAGTGGAGGAGCGAGACGTTCCATGCTTGATGTCAGTAGCGTGCTCATAAATCATTTGATTTATTGATCGATTAGTTTCACCAATATATGGAGTCCTGTAGGAGCAAGGAATGATGTAAACACCTTTCACATCTTTGGGGTTCACAGGGTCCTTAACCAATCTTAGAGAGCTTGGAATGATGCTAAGGGGCCTAAATGTCGAAGGAATCTTATGCTTTTTCAGGACCCTTGCAATCTTATCCGTCGTCCCTTAAATAAACGAAAGATGCACTCCAGAAAAACGATCCTTGGGATCATTCTTATTCCTAGGACCTATTTCAGCCTTAAGGAAGGCTCTAAGACACTGGGACCTGCTATATCCATTCTTATTAAAAACCTTAAGGAGGTGGGTTGTTTCATCTTTGAGGTGATTTTCATTAGAAACTCGTAACGCCCAAGTGGCTAAGGTGTTGAGAACACCGAGCTTTTGAGTAGGGAAATGATGCGAACTCACATGAAGATATTGCTCCTTGTGAGTTTTCTTTCGAAACACTTGATGAGAGAAAGAACCATCATCCCTTTTTGAAATAAGAACATCGAGAAAAGATAGGTTACTATCAACTTCACATTCCATAGTGAACTTTATGGAATTAGATTGACTGTTAAAATGTTGGAAAATTAGCTCCAACTTTTCTTTACCATGAGACTAGACGACACAAGTGTCATCCACAACCCTTTTCCAAAGTTTGGGTTGGAATAGAGACGATGACAAGGCCTTGGATTCAAAGTCCTCCATGAAAAGATTAGCCACCACGGGGGAAATAGGTACCCATGACAACGCCACAAGTTTGTTCATAAAACTCCCCTTCAAAACTAAAGAACGTAGAGGTGAGACAAATTTTAACTAAATAAGTAGTATTTGGGTCTGTAATGTGATTGATTACTTCAATGACCTCATTAGTGGGGATATTAGTGTATAAAGAGACCACATCAAAACTCACCAGATTATCATCCTGATCTATTCTAATACTCTTTAACTCGTTAACAAATGAAGACGAATCCTTGACAAAGGATTCAATTCAGTGAACGAGAGGTTTAAGCTTATTAGCTACAAATTTAGCGAGAAGATAAGTTAGCCCTCCTATGGTGTTGATTATGGGGCGTAGGGGGACCCCTTCCTTATGGATCTTTGGAAGACCATAAATCCTAGGCGTGAGAGGGCTATTCTCAATAAGTTTCTTGTTAAGGGAGCTAACAATGCTACTAGATTTTATGGCTAGAGTAATTGTTTTAGAAATATTTTTTAAGGGATTATTGTCAAGTTTTTTGTAGCTCCTGCTATTATATAAGTGATCTAATATCTTTCTCTGGCAGTCCTCCTTGTTTAGGATAACAACAACACCCCTTTTGTTAGCTTTAAGAACAACGATGTCCTTGTTATTGTTCAAGGCTTTGAGAGCCTCAAACTCAAGTTTGCTAAGGTTGTTCTTAAGGGGCTTAGCCTTTCTCAGGATAACCGCACAATCTTGCCTAATAATATCTTTAGTAAGTCCCTTAACCCGAATTCAATATCACAAATAATATCATGCGCAAATGATTTTTCTTGGAGCTAAGGCAAAGTTTAAACCTTTCTCTAAAATGCTGTAAGTCCCTTATCTCGAATTCAATGTCACAAATAATATCATGCACAAGGATTTTTCTCGGAGCTAAGGCAAAGTTTAAACCTTTCTCTAAAAGACAAAAAACATAAGGATCAAAAGAAAAATTAGAAAGATTAACAACCCTACTGCTAGAAAAAGTCTTATTTTCCTTATTAACACTATTGTTATAATCTATAGAAAAGATTTTATTTATTATACTATTAAAAAAATGAATGAGTATTATTATTATTAATAATGTTAAAAAGAGTTATTATTATTAATAATTCTAATGTTATTATGATTAAATAATTAATATTTTATATTTAAAATCTAGTATTTTTTTTAATTAAAAAATAATTTTAAGTTTTTCTTAATTTCGAATTAACCGGCATAATTCACTATCAAAATATAAAATAATTCATAAACATAATACTAGAATAAAAAGATTTAAAAAAAATTATGTGCAATGTTCCAAATCCCCTCTCCCGAATTGATGTGTTAGCA
Organism: Pinus taeda; assembly: GCA_000404065.3. NCBI lineage: Eukaryota > Viridiplantae > Streptophyta > Pinopsida > Pinales > Pinaceae > Pinus > Pinus taeda. Next base: position 30,520 of record APFE030617794.1, on the reverse strand, counting down.
TGTGCTTAAGTGACTGCGAGCAGCAATTTGAATGAAATGCCTTAAAATGCCTTTTTGAAAAAAAGAGTAGTCAGCCATTTGAATGAAATGCCTTACAAGCCATGCCTTACCCTCACTATCCAGGCGGCGGTAGTCAATAACATCGGACGAAACTTCGGGCGCCCACGGGCCTTTTAGCTATCCAGGCGGCGGTAGTCAATAACATCGGACGAAACTTCGGGCGCAATAATCAATACCATCGACCAAAGTTCGGCTCGACTTATTTTCTACTTATTTGTTCATTTACGTTACGTTTTCTTGTTCCTTCCTGCCTCGAACCAAACGAGAGAGAAATTGCAGGTTACAGAGATTCATCTGTCAAAGGAATCAGGATCAAAGATGGCAATGGCAGTCACCCAGCACTCATACGCTTCCCGAACACTGTTACAGCGCGATTGTGATATCAATGGCAATGGCAGCCAAATGTGGGGAAAATGCAAATGCCTGAGATCAATCCCAGGGGCGAGAACGAGGTTTCCTCCTAACAGATTGGTGAGAATGGGGTTGAGGGAGGATGGTCCATCGGTGGCTGTTGTGGGCGTCACAGGTGCCGTCGGGCAGGAGTTCTTGAGTGTGTTGAATGATAGAGATTTCCCCTACAGGAGTCTCAGATTGCTGGCGAGCAAGCGCTCTGCTGGAAAGCAAATGACATTTGAGGTTAGTGTCAATATCGCAGATTGGACAAATCGTTGGCACAAAATGGGGACCTTACCTTTCATTTTGTTGACATTGTGTGCAGGGACGAGATTATGTAGTAGAGGAGCTCACTGAAGATAGTTTCCGCGGGATTGACATTGCTCTGTTTAGTGCTGGTGGTTCAATAAGGTCAGTTTATGTTCACGATAAATATGCTTTCTGGGAATCAAGTTTTCACCTGCTCGGAGGGTTTAGGGTTTAAGGTTTATCTATTGTGCAGTACCACTACTTAAACTCACCCACAGTACAGAGCCTATGTGAGAATTATCTCCATTTGCTTACCATTTATATTGTTTTGCAGCAAGAAGTTCGGACCCATAGCTGCACAACAGGGGACAGTTGTAGTAGACAACAGCTCTGCGTTCCGTATGGACGATGGTGTACCCCTTGTGATTCCCGAGGTACCTATTTTAATTTTTTAGTTGGAAAAGTTCAATACCAGTTTCATATTTTGTACCCCTTGTGATTCCTGAGGTACCTATTTTCATTTTTTAGTTGGAAAAGTTCAATACCAGTTTCATATTTTGTACCCGTTGTGATTACCGAGGTACCTATTTTCATTTTTTAGTTGGAAAAGTTCAATACCAGTTTTATATTTTGTGGCTTATGAGTTTTATATTAATTTCAGGTGAATCCAGAGGCAATGTCTCACATAAAACTTAGTTACAAGAAGGGAGCGCTTATTGCCAACCCAAACTGTTCAACTATCATCTGTCTGATGGCAGCTACGCCCCTCCATCGTCATGCCAAGGTATCTGTTTCTCTGCTTGTGTTCTTAAATGCACATTCTACTGATGCTCCCTTTAATATTTCCAGTAAAAGACAGTCGACTTCCTTTTTTGGAGCAGACGTTTTTTTTTCTTCGGTGTCAGGTTTGAGGCTAACCATTCCATAAAAAATATTTTCGAAAATTATTGGGACATCATCCCTTTTGGTTTCTACAGCAATTTTGTGGCAAACCAAATTTACAATGTAACCCTAGTGGATACTTGGTAGTTAAATCAACCTCAAATGTGAACGAATGTAATTTTGGCAAATTAAAGTATTATAGATACTAATGGATAAGAATACCTCATTGCGTCTGTTAGGGTTGAAGTACTCAAAAGAGTGTAATGAACGATGTTGAGAAATTCGGCATTGGAATAAAAGCGGCAAGGATTTCAAAAATGAAAAAATTGTAATACCTGGAAAAATTGGTAAAATATCGGCAAAATTAAAAAAATACATTTTTTTAAAGAAAATTGACTTAAATCACCCCTTTTCTACGTGATGGTAATTTTTGGATCAGATTGTGATTTTTTGGGACAAAAAATATTGCGATTTTTTCGGCCGAAAAATTGCTGCCCAAAAAAAATCACGATGTTTGCAACACTAGTAGCCAATAAAGAAACTGAGAGATAGCTAGTGTACTTACCCTAGAAGTTGTTGGAAATATGGTAGCCATGGTCGGTATTTTCATCATGAAAAGAAAAAGGAAAATTTGAATTTAAATTTATGCCTCCAAATTACTCAAGTCGGCCTCCTTTTGTTCAAGTTGGCTGGGCCCCTAAGAGGCACCCATTTGACCCCCTTTGAAGTCTATATAAAGGAGACCACCTCTCCTCCTTTGCACATTGATCTATATCTTATCATGAGCTTTGTTCTAGGGAAGGAAGAAAGGAAGGAGGGGGCCGAAAATCACAGGAGGCTTGGCACTTATAGATACTCTTGTTTCTGGTCAACTATCATGTTTTTGGTTTTTCTAGATGTATTGATGAATTGAATTCTTTCTCTCATAAGGAATGAGTTTTCTGGGTTTTCCTCTTGTGGGTTTTGCCCTGGCTTCAAGCCTATTTTCTGTCTCCTGTCTCATTGTTTTATGGTTATATTCCACTGCTCTTTCATGTTTAATGATTGATATTTTCTTCTGTATAACTACTTAATAATATTGTTAAAATTGGCAACTAGGGCGAAACTCCATGTGGGTCATCTTATTTATGGCAGCTGATATTTTTCTTAGATTCCTCTCGTCTAGAGGTGTAGGATTGATCTAAAGATCATCCGATTCCGACAAGTATTCATGGAGATATGAATTTATTTGTGTTATGGGACAATTCGTCAAGGTCGGCCAACAACCAAATTGCCCCCACTTGTGCTCAATGTTTTAGTATAAATAGAGGTGCCTTGAAGGTCAATTAGACACACATTTCTTGTGATCTCTTCCTCTCCACTTGTCTTGGGTTTTGGTGGGAGGAGAGATCCTAAGAAGACAATGCTACCCTAATGGAGATGATGCCCTAAAATGCAGTCATGGAGATGATGCCCTAAAACGCAGTCATGAAGATGCCCTAAACGTAGGTCTAGAAGAGACCTACAATGCTGATCTACGAGGCCCTAAATCAATTGCCACAATGTGCCCTAGCCGCAGACTTATGACAAGATCTATGGTGCATAAAGAGCTTTGTTTTCGCTACAGAAGAGAGGAGCCCAGTGAAGGTGAAGGAAGGCATAGTTTATGCCTCCTTCTAGACTGTTTGGGAGCTGAGTTACTATAGGCATGAGGCCGCGGTCATGATGGGAAATTCTGGGCAGAAATAAAAGAAACCTCACAAGTGAACAGGTCGAGTTTCCGTGGGAAATTACAGGTAGGAAGGGAGGCTTGTTTTGGAGGCTGAGATGTATTAGGCCCTCCAAAACAAGGCCACATATTCCTGTAGCAGTGACGAAGGAAAGGGAGCCTTGTTAAGGGTTTTTGAAGCGTTTTTGTAGGCAGAATGATGCCCTAGATCGGGCCGAGCAAGTGTAGTAGGAAACCACATTGAAGAAGGACAAACCGAGGTGGTTTCTGGAGCAACTTGTGCATGGAATGATGGGTCTTCTCTCTGGTTAATGAGCTGCAGGTTTAAGAGGACTATTGTAGCTGGAAGAAGGGTTGAACATCACTATTTGGATGCCCTAACCCATGATCTAATGCTATAACAGTATGCACAAGTTCCACGTATGTATTTGATATGTTGTTGCCTATATGTGAGGGTTGGTGGGATTGTCTTGATGGCCTAACCAGTCCATGATTAAGGCTTCCCAATCTGATGCAGCAAATATAGAATCCTCTAAACAATGAACTAATGCAGAACATGATAATATGTGATAGCGTTGCTATAAGGTGCAACATGATGTTGAATGCTGCTGCATAATGATGGGCATCGTGATGAAGTGTAGTGTGGCATGTTGTGTGCAACACTTGGTAACAGAGTGCAACATAGTGATAATAAATGCCACAGTGAGGTACGACATGATGGGCATAGTGAGGTACAACATGATGCGGCATAGGTAGGTGCAACAAGAAGATAAGGTACATCATGAAGACTGGGTGCAACACAATGAGGTTCAACATGGTGATGGAGTCACCTTGGATTAGTGGAAGCAGTTTGCCTTCACCTAAGCTCGGATCAACTACCTCATATGCCATCTTCCTAGAGAAGATTTCTGCTTTTATTTAAATAAGTCAAAAGGTTGACTTCTAATGTATATGTACTATCTCTCTCTCTGTGCTGAACTATTGAAGAACATATAAGAAGAATTGATCAAGGGTTTCCCCACATTGGGGTTTGTCCCTTGTTGGCGCCACATCTTGTGTCCTCTTGTCTTGGCTTGTCTTCAACGATTTATGTTTATGTTCTATCTGCAATTTACTATTATGCTAATGTGATCACTAATCTGGAAAATATATTGAGCTAATTTTAAAAATTGAAATAAATTGCTCTAAGCATAGAACATACTAAAACGTAACAGATATTGAATGGATGTTAGGTGAAATTAATGCTAATTAAATCATTGGAAGTTGTTATCATGCTGAAGAAAATTGCTCTGGCTTGTGCTCTAGAAATATCAACATAAGTCACATTCATTCTACATGAATGGTAGTATTGTATATTGGTGTAGTCTTGTACATATAGAATGGTAAGCCTAGAATTATTAAATTTTGGTTTGCAATTGGTGTTTCAGATGTCCCATGTTGTGGAAACATTTGTATGGTCACGAGAAGCGGTGTGACTGTAAAGAAATTGATTGGTGACAAGCTTGACACAAAGTGTCACCTATGAACTACTAAATCCCATCATTAAAGCCATCTTTGTAACTATTTCTTATTTGTCCACATTGACATTTTAGTCTCTCCCTATTAGATGATGGCATGCATGTGGGTACTTAGCTCGCCAACCTTTTGTTGTGGATTCGTTATAATTACTTTGTCAAGTTGATTCCTCTAATCGAATAATTTGTAGGTCCCTAGAAATTTCAATTTGACAAAGGATGTCTAGGCAACTCAGTGAAACCCTCTATAAGATTTTCAATAAATAGATAATTGATCGCATTGATTGTCATTGGTCCATTGTGTTCGCATTTATTTATGTTTCTTTAGAATGGTGCAATGTAGTAATCGTTGCTACTCTAAGATCTTTAAGGGTTTGCCAAGGAGCATAATTTTTGACGGGAATACAAAATTGGTTGGTGTCTTTTTGGATTACACTAGGAGAAGATGGACACCAAGTTGAAGAGATGCATAACTTTCCATCTGCAAAAAAAAGGGTAAATAGAAGTGGTGAGCAAGACATTGGTTTAATTTTTGAAGGGTTACAATCACAAGCATCCAATGTCATGAGATGCGAATTTGATCTACGTTCAATGCTCTTGTGATAGAGCACTCCTTAATTCCACAAGTAAATGTCATTTTAAAAATTGTTTTGGACATTTGCTGCCTTGACCTTTTGATGTTGTGGAAGGGTAACATTGAGCAAAGAAGGAAGCTTTTGCAAGAAAAGCATTGAATGTTGAAAGGTTTATAGATAATTTGATAGATCCATTTGTAAGTACAAGAGGCATTGATTAATTGCAAGAAAAGTACAAGCTTAGGCATGAACAACATAGCATTGAAAAGTCATTCAAGGTAGGAGATAGAGTTTAGTTGCATCTAAATTAGGGGAGGTTACAGGGACATGGTAAGAAAATAAAGTCTTAGAGATATGGGCCTTTCGAACTATTGGAAAAGGTAGGCAATGATGCTTACAAAGTTTGTCTACTTCCATACATATGCATTTACTCAGTGGTGAATGTGGAGAAATTGAAACACTATCATCTATCCATGCACAACCAGCAAAAGGAGCAAATCTTGCTTTCCCATAGAAGACTTAACAAGAGATGTGTAGTAAGAGTTAGAAGAAGATATGATTTTGTACAAGAAGATTAGAAGGAACATAATGGTTTGATAAGAGCTGTGATAGGTTGAATTGAAAAGTTGAATGGGTTGATAAGAGCTGTGATAGGTTGAATTGAAAAGGGGAATGGGTCGATAAGAGCTGTGATAGGTTGAATTGAAAAGGTGATTGGGTCAATAAGAGTTGTGATGTGTTGAATTGAAAATGCAACTATGAAGCAAAGGGAAGTGATACTGAAAAAAAATTAAGGAACATTTTCCTCATTACTTCAAAATTAAAAGATTTTGAGGGGACCAAAAGACTTCGAGATTAGGGAGGTATGGTATGAAAATGGGTCATTATAATTTTATTGTTGTTTTGGATGCTTTACGTTGTGGATCTTGATTTAGGAATTTGAATATTTTGGTGGCCATTTTAAGAATTAAATGGATGTTTTTGGGTCAAATCTTTGGGAGCAACGTTCATAGCCCCTTGATTTTGTTACACTCATCGAGAGCTTTCCAAAGGTCCAAAGAGCACCGCAACTAGATTTCATATGAAGGAGTTCCTCCAACAAGTGACCTATGCTTTGACCACTGTAGTAGTGGATATCATGTCAACTTCAATTACTCACACATGTGGAGTTAGTCATGTGTGGAATTTCAAGAATATTTTAGAGTCCAAAACTTTAACCTTAATTGAAAATTTTGGCATGCAAAATCCCTAACCTTTACCTTAACAACTATTATAATATAGTAGAAACTGGGCCACAAGGGACAAATGTGGTTATGTTCTCATTGTAGTTATTTACTGTTCCATAACTAAGAAAACTAGAGTGGGATACCCTAGCATAGTAGGAGAAGGGGGAGATTGTGATAATTATTCAATGTTAATGTCCATGTACTCCATAGCAAGTGATTATTTTGCTTTGTAATTTGCACTATAAATTTGATAATAAGGAGTAAGGCATAATCCTTATTTCTTGATGGAGTTTTCCTAGTTAACATTGTATGTTAAATGTGTAAATGGTGTGCCGTATTACTACTATAGACTTTCTTGGTTAATTTCCATATTGAAAGAGGTATATTTCTAATATTATAACTTGGTCACAAGTAAACATTGCATAATAGAGTAACCTCACTATATTTGCAATAATATCTGAAGGTCAATTCTAATGAAATGTTAAGTGGAATATCAATGGGAGTTTACTCATATTCGTATCAGAGCTAATTTCTTTGGGCTTTTTGTGGAATAGTTGTAGGATGTTAACAACCTTTGTAACCATTATAATATAGACGATCATATCAAATCTAAGTGTTGGAAGCTACATCCTTTATTGAATATAAGGATTCGCAAGTAGGAGCTCAAGAAGAAGAACATGTTAAGCATGGATTAAGAGAATTAGGTTGAAAACAAAGATGCAGATGAGAATACTATTTTTTCTATAATGTAGAAGGAGGTGAACATGAGCAATTGTCATCACATGGAAGAGAATGAGATGACCAAGCTCTTATGTATTGAGATTCAGTTTAAGAAGGCAATGGTGGATGCTTTATTTGACTTTGGTTCACAAAGCCAACCTCATAATGGAGTATCTTGTAAGTAAGTTTTGGATTGGAAGCACACAACCATCCTCACCCATAGCCATTGGAATGGATAAATAAGGATGTAAAATTGTTAGTCACTAAGCAGTGAAATATCAAATTTGCACTTCGTGCAAAATATATCAATGAAGTGGAGGTGGATGTGGTCCCACTATGTTTGATGTAGTGTTTGGGATCCTTTACATGTACTTGAGGGATGCTATCTTCATTAGGAGAGAAAATGTATATTTCCTGGTCAAGGATGGAAAAATTCTCATCATCAATGCACATAAAGGTAAATCCACTTTAGGAAGTGCTAACCAAGCTATGAAAGTGATTAAAGCTTAAGTGGGAAATTTGTACTTTGTACTACCCATATCGAGTCGAAATAATCAAAGAGATGAATTGATAGAAGTGAAGGCATCTTTAAAGGGATGTACCAAAGAGCATAAACACTTGTTGGAGAATTTTTTATAGATGTACAAACAAGTTTTCCAAGAGCCTAAAGGGTTGCCACCTAAGGGAGAAGTGGGGCACATAATTCAACCATTCTGTGTGTTATAAATATTGAGAGGGGGCAAATTAGTATTTCTTAGCAATTAGTAACTTATTAATCTTTTAAGAGCATTAATTAATCTTCAACATTAATTCAAAGCATAAACAAGCAATAGACAGTAGACACCAAAATTTTAGGTGGAAACCCCCTCTGGGACAAAAACAACCAAACACTTTTCTAATAATTTTGTGAGTACATCAAATGCTTTAGTTCCAATTGAAAAGCGAAGCCCCGACCCCCAAGTTCAATTTTCCAGCTCCAACTAGAAGGAAGCTTCAATGCCCTGGTTTTATAAGCAACAATTGAAAGGATGCTCCAACACCCTTGCAAGCTCAATCTTGTTCTAGCACCACCCAATTACCTTGAAAAAGTTAATAAGTTTGACAATTATTGGGGCTCCCGTACTAGGGACAATGACCCACTTACAATAAGTAAACTTTTGCAAAATATTTGTTTCAACAAAAAAATTTCTACCAATATCGTTCAAATGTACTATAATCTTCAAACAGTGAGGCACTTACAACTCATATTGCAGATGAAAACCTTGCTGTGAGATCGCTGATATCAGATACTTGACTTATCTGAACCCTAACTGCTCCAGAAGAAGATTGCTACTTGTGAATCCTGTATAGTCTGTTGTAAGAAGAGGAGACACCTTTTCAGACTGTTGCAACAACAATATGATATGAACCAAACCTTTTGATTGGTGCTCAGGATGATCTGTTGAAGGTGATGGAAACCCTTACGAACAATTTACTGATTAAAATCTTAATCCCTTGATTAACAACTTAAAATTGCACAATGAGATTTTATAAATCCCAAAATTAGAACTTCAACATTATTGCAATAGGACTCTAATCATATTACAGAAAACCTTCTTAACCTCTGTACTTTTATGCTCAAGATTGTTCCTTAGTACTGCTCAAACACCCAAGACATAATCCATTGTGGCTTTGGCTACAAGACTTAATGGGAGTAAAACAAACCTTTTCTTGAGTAATAGATTCAGATGCTTCAGAATAATGATCATTCAATTGTGTCAGCGTATTAGGACAACAAGCATATATGAATAAGCTTCCAGTGTTGGAAATAGTACGAGGGAGAGGTGTTACTAGGCATTTATCCCTTTTAGCCTAGAAGACACATTAATTACTTTTGCTGTGGTGACATTTATGAGTTATATTAATGTCATTGCTGGAAAAGGTACTTAAAAGTGGTGCACCATGTACTTTTCTAATATTAAAGTCACTTGTACTTTATAAAGGGACTTTATGTGTAAAGTACTAAGTGTACTTCTCTAATATTAAAGTGAGTTGAAAAATAACTTTATGAGAAAAATAAAAAAAGGTACACAACTTGAAAAAGGTACTAGGAGGCTTTTAAGTAATGAGACAAATGTGTGAGGGGGGTCAATTGGGTGAGTTAATCTCAACCACACATTTTGAGATTTGGAGATTAAATCTCATCAATTAGATCCTTGGCTTAGGGATTCAATCTTTTCTAAGAGACAAAAGGAGAAAAGGGAGGTTCATTCTTCACTTCAAACTTGAGAGAGCATGAGGAGAAGAGGAGAGGAGAACTTGAAGGAGAATTTGCAGCTAGAGGAGGGTTCGATTTTCTAGGAGGGAGGCAGCCATAGGAGGCACGAATTCCAAGGAGAGGAGCACGAAAATCAAGGAGACGGTGAGCGCAAAAATTGAGGTAAACAACAATGCGAATTTTGAGGGTTGTGGCACACATTTTGAGGGAATGTTCAACGTGATTTTCAAGGAGGGTCTCTGTTATCACTTGGCATGAATTTTGAGGCACATTCGAGTCACTTCCGATGCAGAAATTGAGGGACAACAACACAAAATTCGAGGTAGATTTGGCACAGAAATCGAGGCTACTTCAACATAGTTTTCGAGGCAGATTTCTCGAGATGACCTTTGGGAAAGTGCAAAAATTTATGGGCATGAAAATTTGTAAATTTGAAATTTATCAGCAGGCACAAATTTCCAGAAATTGCATTTAATGCTTTAGCTAAAGGGAGATAAGTATTGTGTTTAATTATATGTACTTAGACTAATTTCTTAAGCAATAAAATCCTCCTTTGAAGACTGGTTTTCCCCAAGAGGCTGTGGGGTTTTTTTCGGGGTCACCTTGACAAAAAATAAGTCTCTCATACTTGAATGCTTGCCTAAATTTTGTATAAATTTCAGCTGATAGGAAAAGTGAAAAATAGTAAAAGTACTCTTTGAATGTTTACAATCAATGCATTTTGAAATTTATATCAGCATGACAAAACATGTGGGTTAGGATAAATAAACACATGCAAACTTGTAAATTGAGGTAAGGGTGCAGATCATTAATTTTCTACATGGTATCAGAGGCAAGTTGAGGCTTACATCTTCATTTTCAGTCAACTAATAAATGTTGAAATGTGTGACTAGGTTTCGTCTTCATAATGACATGTAATTATGATTTTATGTAATGAGATGTAAAGAAGAAAAATAAATTTATTTGTATTGCTTGCTAAATGGGTTTCATGAGCAAGAGATTTTATTTTTGAGTCAAGACTCCCATTGAGAGTCTTTAGGAATGATTTGTTATCTGGTCATAAAATGATAGAGTCATTGTCATGTAATGAAGTCATGTTACACTTTGTATAGTGTCAAACTTGTCTATGTAAAGTATCCTCCAAGACCTTGTCACTTATCCTCTTCAAGTCAACCTACAATGATGAGAGAACATGTTAGAAGAAGTCAACCTAACTCTTGAGATCATGTCGGCCTAAAGGACATGAGAATAAGTGTATATATAGCCACATTTCGACAAGCAACTTGACAAGAATTCATTGAAGAAGAAGTGCGAAGAAGAGGCTACCAAGTGAAGCGTGAAAAGGGATAAGAGAAGTATCTTTTGGGGCAGCGAGGGAGACTTCTTCTAGGTAGTGTGAAGGAGAGACTTCTTTTGGGTAGTGCGAAGGAGAGATTCTTTTGGGGTCAGCGAAGGAAGGTTTCTTCTGGGGTATTTGTTTTGGGTACAAAAGAAGAAACGATGGCATCAAGTAATGATCAAAGAGAAGTAGTATAGAGACTAGGGTTTCTGATTTAGAGAACGATATTCTCTAGAGATAGCCGAGAAGAGCAATGTAGAGACTAGAGACCGAGATTCTCTAGGGAAAGCCGAAAAGAAGCAGTGTGCAGTATAGAGACCGAATTTCTTTAGAAGGAGCCCAGGAAAGCAATTCGAGATTAAGAAGAAAGGCGAGAAAGGGAAGAGGCAGAGCATCAAGGTTAGTGACAAGGTTCTTGGGAGGATACTAGAGTCAAAGGTTTGTGTCATGGTCTTGGTACTCATCAATTGAAGATCTAGAAGAAGAATTTTGATTGGGTTTTCCTCTCAATAAGTGAGAGGTTTTGCCTTGGCTGATAAGCCTACATACTGTGCCACTTGTCTTTTATTGTGCATATTGGTAATTGTCTCGATGAAAAGAACACAATAATAACATAACAAAGAACATACTATAAGATAAGAAGTAAAAGTATATCACAAACAATTATCAAGTAGAGAAATCTTTTAACCATTCATGCCCTAAATTTCTCAACAATAAAGAGAGCAACAAGCTACCAAAATCTTCAAACAGTGAACCATACCTTTGAAACTTTGCCAGAAACCCAAAGACTTCAGCAACTTAGAGGGAGAGAGGTTCTAGCTTCCAGATTTGCTTCATTTTGTTGGTTGTGGGGTCATGGCTACTGGGTTGAGAGTAGAGGACAAATTGATGGGGACTGAAAACTTTGGCCCATGGAAGGAGAGGATTATGCTTTTACTAAAGGAGGTGGAAGTGTGGATATTGTTGAAGCAATTGTGCAAGCACCCACTGATCCAACTCAGTTGGTAGAGTTCAACAAGAAGAATGTGAAGGCAAAGAGGATCCTTTTAGATGCCATCAAGGATCATTTATTCCCTCATGTTTCAGGGATGAGATATGCATATCAGATGTGGGAGTCCTTGGTCTCTTTGCACCAACGTTCTAGTGAGAATAGGAAGAGGGTGTTGAGACAAAAACCACGCAATACCAAGATGACCAAGACTGACAATGTGACTTCTTTCCTCACTAGTATCATAGGTGAAGGATGAGTTAGTTTCTATTGGAGGGATTGTTCCAGAGGAGCAGTTGGTCCGGATTGCTTTAGAGGGTTTCACCGAAAAGTGGGATGATTTTATCCACAACTTGGTGGCTAGAGACCACTTTCTTGGTTGGAGGAGGATGTGGGACGATTTCTTCCAAGAGGAGATAAGGATTATGAAAAGTGGTAGCAAGAGTGGTGGGGGAGGTGAAGAGGAGAATGTTGCTCTTGTGGCATAGGGCAAGAAGATCAAAAAGGGGTCATCTAGTGGCTAAGGCTAAGGAGAAGGACACGAGCAAAGTGAAATGCTTCGCTTGTGGGAATATGGGTCACTATGTTGTTCGGTGTCCCAGCGAGAAGAGTAAGAAGAAACAAGGATTTGCAGCTTCAACAGATGTGAAAAATTTTGCGGCTATGTTTGATTCAGAGTGTGCTCTGGTGGTGAGTTTAGCCACTCATGTCACATCTTCCTGTGCATGGTTCATAGACAGTGGAGTATCTTGCCATATGATCGGAGTTAGAGAGCACTTACGAGCCTTTTGGAGGATGACATTGACTTGGAGGTTATGCTTGGCAACAACTCCAAAGTCAAGGTGGCAGGTACAGGGACAAGCTCATTTCAAAGGGAGTCATCACCTCCTCTGAAGGTGACAAATGTTCTTTATGTTCCAAGGTTGAAGAACAGTTTGATATCAGTTTTTAGCTTGGAGGACAGGGGGTATGAGGTACTATTATGGAAGGGACAAGTGTTGATATATCCTAGAGGATGTGTTATCACTCCATAATTTCCCTATGTGTGGAGATAAACCTAGAGGTAACCATAAAACCACTTGTAAAGCTGGGATCTAGCCCTTCCAGCTTTTGAGAGGGATCTCTCTTTCTGATTTAGATTTCTGCCTTAAGATGTTATGCTAGTTATAGATTCATGAGTCTTTGGGTGATCAAACACAAAAATGACAGAGCAGTTGTAACAGGGCAAAATAGGCAAACTTTTGGATCTTTTAAAGTATTTGTGATGTGGATGAGGATGAATATGATTTAAGTTCAATTAAATATAGAGCATGCTGGGTTGAATTCTATACTTAACATAAGAATGAAAACATTGATATTGTTTACAAGCCAGAGCATAATACACTTAAGCAAATTCGACCCTTTATCTTCTTGAAACAATAGATATAGAAAACATATGAAAACTGAGAAAATAACAATTTCACATGAGAAAGTACATCACCAATTGCTTGACATAGGAACCCTTGAACAAAACTCTCTGTATTATTGTAAATTGATCACTTCAGTGCAATGCACAAGTTACATCAAAATATAGCTCCTTTTTTCATACAAATTCCAACCTATACTAAGTCTTATTACAACATATTTATAGATTTTTTACTAAACTAACTTCAGATTCCAAAAAGGAACTGATTACAAAATAATATCTAACAATTTCTGGAAAAATTTGAACAATAAACTAAAGATAAAATCAATCAATGGAAAACTGCCGAAAATCTGGAACTGCTGGAAAATCTTCAGCCTTCAAATCTGGAAATTGGTTTTCTAAATGCTGATCCTTTGCCTTGGAATCTGGAGAGGTTGAAGTTGTCTTCACAAAACCTGCTAGCTGCCCTCTCAAATATGATTAACTTTGCCACCTGTATCAACTATCTGTCCCTTTGACTGCTATTTCTGAGCCAAAAATCTGAAAATAATTGCATGTCTGTTGATGTTTTTCACCTAGTTGATCAATAAATTATTTGTATTTTGGAGTTAATCAAATTTATGTGTTGAACCCTTTTCCCATAGTCTTTGCCTTCATCATCTTTGAATACTTTATCATAATCGCAAAATATTTGGGAAGAAAATATTTTGAATAATATTTCTAAATATTTTACTTAAATCTGTAAATGCATTTCATAAAATAAAATTTCAAAAAACTTGAATGATTTAATAAACCATCCTCTTGTTTTGAAATCCATGTCCTATTTTTGCATTCCCATGGATTCTAAAAACCATGTCTTGTTTCTCCTTCCCATGGATTCTAAAAACCATGTCTTGCTTCTCCTTCCCATGGATTTTAAAAACCATGTCCTATTTTGCTATGGTTGGTAAAGTATTTTTACTTTCCCCTTTTACTCTTGTAACTTTTTTTTGAATAAGTGTTTATCCAAATTTCATTTCCCGTACATTTTTCCTCTTTATACCATAGCAAAAATATTTCTTTCTTCTCTGTCAAAATTTCGTCTTAACTCACCCTCCTTTTATTTTCTCCTGTAACCTCATTTATTTGCACTTGTAAATTCATTTCATAAATATATGACATGTAAAAATCCTTTCACCTCAGTCGCATTTTACTCAGCCTCCCATCCGTAAACTCATTTCATAAACATATGAAATTTTCCTTCTTTCTTTTCCTACCACATTTTATAAAATTTGAATGAATACGAATAATGGTTTTCGAGGGGTGGGGTAAGTAGTAAGTGGTTTAGGAGTCGGGAGTGTCCGAAATGAGCTAGAAGCTAATAGCTGTAAAACACGGTAAAGGTGAAACAACTTTTTTCGGGGGTGGGGCGGGGGGGGGGGGGTAGGTTAAATGTCGAAATAGGCAACCCCCCGAAATCAATCAATACCATTGGTTTTTTCATTCACCACATCTCGAGATATTTATATTGGAAAGCTTAATGCATGAAGTGGGGGGTGGGTCATTAACTGTTTGACTTTTTGATTTTGACTTCAGAATTTATTATTGGCTGACACATGAAGTATGTGGGTTCTAATGTTTTTAGAGATTGGTTCTAAGTTATTTTTGAATTAAGTTGAATATTTCAAATAAATAATTTTATATATATATATTGTAAAATTAAAACCTATTTAAAATAAAAACTATTAAACACAACTTAGAGACATTTCATCCTTTAGCAATGGAAAGGGTTGTTGACAACTGGCTTATGACCCCCCACTGATGACCCCTTAGGGACCTTTGTACAAAGACAATTTAGACTATAAGAATTGGTGAATTTGTAGGCTACATTTTACGAGTAGATTCTCACAATAAATAACATGGACAAATAGACTCTGATTACCTATATTATAGGACCCTAACAGTCGCTCCAATGGGGATGACATCCTCCTTGTGAGGTGCCATGAACACCGTAGACTAGTAGCTTGATCCATTGGGCTAATCCCAAACCTGCAACATGCTATGTCTTGAAACCACTACAACGGGAACCCAACTGGTAATCTGTTCCAATCCTCAAACTAAACCAAATCCATTATTCAAACTGTAATCTGAACTGTACATTGCAAACTAAAAACTCTGTTGCAAACATTAAAATAAATCAAAAATTTGACAACACATCACCAAAGTCTTAGGGCCTTCTCCTCGAGCTTTAAATTTTGATGATGGTTGTCCACACCTGTTGAAAGTATATAGACTAGGTGATCTCTTCTCTCCAATGTAGCCAATCAAACAAATGGCTACTTGACTGGGTTCTGCTCATACTTCTCATGAGCAGGTAGAAAAAATATGACACTGGAAACCCAAATTACCGCCGAAGTTGTTGACTGTAATCCACAAACATAAGAACAACCATTTTCCTTGATGACTGCAACAGATTGCCTAGAGGATCATGAAAAATGTGAAAAGTTACATTTTGATAATTTGCGAAAGGACTGCTTTCTAAAGAAAAGGGAGTAATTTTTTCATCAATCTTGCCATCTTCATTTGAAACAACCAATTCATCCACAACAATAACATCCATAAGTTTCGGGACAACTTGTTCTTCTTCAACAAACTCTTCATTATCTGAACTTGGAGGCAAATTTTCAATTGAGGCAGCCACATCTTGAATAACAAAAAGGTCTACACCCACGGGGTTTAGAACAATCTGCTCTACCTTCATAATTATCCTGAATAATTTCATTGCTGAGAATCTTTGTGCATGTAGTTTCATAAATTTGTTCTTTAGAAATTTATGCATTAAGCTTAAAGGAACAAACTTGCTGCATATTATTGCTGAAAATAATAGATGGATCATGGATTTCCTGAGTTTCTATGCTAGCAAACTCAGAATTTTGATTTTCATAATTTTTTTCCTGAATTAAAAACTCAGGAGAAGAAGGGAATGCAAGGCAACTAGAATGATCATTTTCATTTCTAAAAATTTGAGAAGATTGCTACAAACTATCATCTGTAAGCTTTGTTTCTTCATTACAATTGGGCTGCTTGTTCTCTTGTTCTTTTGAAATGTATAAAAGTTGTGAAATGTCATGAACAAGTTCATGTGAAAGTAGGTCATTGAAATGAAGATTTGTTTCATTTTCAATGATGGGAGAAATAACTACTTGCTGAAAATTTCTTGAGTGTCATAACAACTAGCTTCTTCATCTTCTTCATGGTTGAAAGGTCTCTCATGACTACTCTCTATAATCTCATTGTCCATAAATTGATCATATTCATAATTTTTTTCCAAATCCTTGATAAAATTGTCAACATGTGTGCAACAATCTTTGACCAGCACAAAGAAGGATGATGTTCTTTATATCTCTCATAAAATATTGTATGAAAATTTCGAAGGGAATATAAACAATCACTTGGCAAGCCTTCATACCATGATTGCGCATTTCCCTCCAAGGACACCATGAACCTCTTCATAAAACAATCTTCATGAAATTTAACTTTAAACTTACAAATGTGCATATGAAACCTAGTCAGATGCAAAGCAGCATCATATCCTTTTTGATCTTTGAAGGTAGGTAAATATGTCTGCCAACTTACACCAGCCATGCAATTTGAAAAGCTTGGAATATGAATGTGATGCTAGGAGCATACCTTCTAGATTGAGAACTCATCTTGATTTTTGGATCCTGCTGCCAGTATAGTTTTTAGATCAACTTGAAACTATTTGGAGTCGCCAGGTGAATGTTTCAGCTTTAATATCTCTGATTGTTGTCCACCATCAGCAACTAGATTTGAAACTTGATAGTATTTCCTGGGGAAGATGAAACCTTTCATTCCGCGGTATGGTCGCTAGAATGTTATCACTCTGTAATTGGCTGTGGAGAGAAACCCAGAGGTAATCACAAAACCACCCGCAAAGCTGAGGTCTAGCCCTTCCAGCTTCAGAGAGGGATCTCTCTTTCTGATTTAGATTTATGTCTTAAGATGTTAGGCTAGTTATTGAGTTTTGAAGTTGTTTTTTCAAAGATTTAGTTGAAATTTGTAGGGAAAGTCCATTGGGCATAGAGTCATGAGTCTTTGGGTAGTCAAACACAAAAATGATAGAGCAACTGTAATGGGGCAGGATAGGCAAACTTTTGGATCTTTTAAAGTATCTGTGATGTCAATAGGATGAATATGATTTTAAGCTCAATTAAATATAGAGCGACTGTAATAGGGCAAGATAGGCAAACTTTTGGATCTTTTAAAGTATCTGTGATGTGGATAGGATGAATATGATTTAAGTTCAATTAAATATAGAGCATGCTAGGATGAATTCTATACTTAACATTAGAATGAAAACATTGATATTGTTTACAAGCCAAAGCAGAGTACACTTAAGCAAATTCAGCCCTTTATCTTCTTGAAACAATAGAGATATAAAACATATGGAAAATTGAGAAAATAACAATTTCACATGAGAAAGTACATCACCAATTGCTTGACACAGAATCCTGGAACAAAACTCTCTGTATTATTGTAAATTGATCACTTCAGTGCAATGCACAACTTACATCAAAATATAGCTCCTTTCTTCATACAAATTCCAACTTATACTAAGTCTTATTACAACATATTTAAAGATTTCTTACTAAACTAACTTCAGATTCGAAAAAGGAACTGATTACAAAATAATATCTAACAATTTCTAGAAAGATCTGAACAATAAACTAAAGATAAAATCAATCGCTAAAAAATTGTAGGAAATTTGGAACTGAAGATAAAATCAATCGCTAAAAAATTGTAGGAAATTTGGAACTGTTGGAAAACCTCCAGCGTTCAAATCTAGAAATTGGTTTTTTAAATGTTGATCCTTTGCCTTGGAATTTGGAGAGGTTGAAGTTGTCTTCACAAAACTTGCTAGCTGTCCTCTCAAATATGATTAACTCTGCCACCTGTATCAACTAGTTGTCCCTTTGACTGCTATTTTTGAGCCAAAAATCTGAAAATAATTACATGTCTGTTGATGCTTTCCACCTAGTTGATCAATAAATTATTTGTATTTTGGAGTTAAATCAAAGTTATGTGTCGAACCCTTTTCCCATAGTCTTTGCTTTCATCGTCTTTGAATACTTCATCATTCTTGCAAAATATTTGGGAAGAAAATACTTTGAATAATATTTGTAAATATTTTACTTAAATATGTAAATGCATTTCATAAAATAAAATTTCAAAAAACTTGAATGATTTAATAAACCATCTTCTTGTTTTGAAATCCATGTCTTGTTTTCAAATCCATGCCCTGTTTTTTCCTTCCCATGGATTCTAAAAGCCATGTATTGTTTCTCCTTCCCATGGATTTTAGAAACCATGTCCTGTTTTGGCATGGTTGGTAAAGTATTTTTACTTTCCCCTTTTACTTTTGTAATTTTTTTTTGATAACTGTTTATCCAAATTTCATTTTCCATGCATTTATCCTCTTTATACCATAGCAAAAACATTTCTTTCTTCTTTGTTAAAATTTCGTTTTTACTCACCCTCCTTTTATTTTCACCTATAACGTTATTTCCTTGCACCTGTAAATTCGTTTCATAAATATACGACGTGTGAAAACTCTTTCACCTCAGTCACATTTTACTCAACCTCCCATTCGTAAACTCATTTCATAAACATACGAAATTTCCCTTATTTCCTTTCCCACCACATTTTATAAAATTTGAATAAATATGAATAATGGTTTAGGGGTGGGGGGTAGGTAGTAAGTGGTTTAAGGATGGGGGGGAGTGGGGAGTGGGTAGGTTAAATGTTGAATAGGCAACCACCCCGAAATCCATTGATACCATTGATTTTTTCATTTACAAATCTCGAGGTATTTATATTAGGAAAGTTCAATGCATGAAGTGTGGGGTGAGGTCATAACTTAGTTTGATTTTTTGATTTTTGACTTCAGAATTTATTATTGGCTGACACATGAAAGTAAATGTGGTTCTAATGTTTTAGAGATTGGGTTGCTAAGTTATTTTTGAATTAAGTTGAATATTTCAAATAAA
>APFE030617794.1:0-11100 GCA_000404065.3 Pinus taeda | reverse complement strand
TCATTTAAAATAAAAACTATTAAACATAACTTAGAGACATTTCATCCTTTAGCAATGGAAAGGGTTGTTGACCACTGGCTTACGACACCCCACTGATGACCCCTTAGGGACCTTTGTACAAAGACAATTTAGACTATAAGAACTGGTGAATTTGTAGGCTAAATTTTACCAGCAGATTCCCACAATAAATAACATGGACAGGTAGACTTTGATTATATATACTATAGGACCCTAACAGGATCTAGTGTCAAGTCTGCTCGTGAGATTGGAGCTCGCAATTGGAGACTATACAGACTCATGTTTCAACCTCTTCAAGCTATGGTAGCACAAATCAGTAGCAGTGATTTATGTGAGCTGTGGCACATGTGGATGATCCACTTACACCAGGGAGCTTTTAGGATGTTAAGGGAGATGGTTACCGGGTTGCCAGATTTCAGCACTGAGCATCATGAATTGTGTAGGGGGTGTACTTTGGGAAAGTACACCAAGTCACCTTTCTAGAGACGTGACAACAAAGTTGTAGGAATCGTCGATTTGGTTTATTTTGATGTATGTGGTCTTATGTCCCATGTCTCATTGAGTGGATATGAGTACCATGTGACATTCATTGATGACCACTCTAGGAGGACCTGGATTCACTTTCCGAAGACCAAGGATGAGGTCTTTCAATGATTCCAAGAGTTTAAGGCTCTTGTGGAGAACTAGATAGGGAGGAAGATCAAGGTGTAGAGATCTGACAATGGGGGTGAATACACTTAAGCAAAGATGAGATATTTTTGTGAGTGTGTTGGCATCAAGAGGAAGCTCATTGTGCCTTACAACCCTTAGCAGAATGGGGTCGCAGAGAGGAAGAACATGACCATTGTCGGTGTAGCTAGAGTGATGTTACATGATCAGAGTTTACCTTTTTTCTCGTGGGATGAGGCGTGTAACATTGCTGTATATTTGTAGAATAGGAGTCCACATAAAGTCTTGGGGAGCAAGGCTCCTGAGGGGATATATATCAGCAAGAAGCCGAAAGTTGAGCACATCAGGATATTTGGGTGCCTTACATATTCACATGTCCTAGAGGAGAAGAGGACGAAGCTGGAACCCATTGTAGAGGGGTATTCTTATGGGTTACAGTGAGACCAACAAAGCCTACCACATATATCTTACTGCACAGAGGAAGATTGTCCTGAGGAGGGATGTGCCATTTGAGGAGGAGAGGGCTTCGAGAAGGTCTCAGGAGGTTGATTAGGTAGAGCAGTAGGGTCCTTAGCAGGGGGCCACGCCACAAGTTTCAGGTGCATCAGGATTAGGAGGTTCACCTTTTTCAGGTGTGATAGGTTCACAGGGTACAATTTCACCTGGCACAGGTTCACCTGGTGCAGGTTCATCAGGCCCAATATCTCGGAGTTCAGGATCTCCTTTGGTTATTTTAGAGTCCTCCTTGCTTGGAGGAGAGGCATCAGTTGAGGATTTTCCCATACCACCACAGGGAAGAGGAAGGCAAGGTGGCTTCAAGAGACCTTGAAGGAGGCTTAAAAGGTAGTAGGGATACCCAAGTGGTCAGTGAGGGAGAGTAGACTGCCAGAGAGGTTGGGTGGCTTTGTGGCAGATGTTGTGGAGACAAAGCCAACTAGTTTTGAGGAGGTCGCTGGATAACAAATTTGGAGGGATGCCATGGTGGAGTATGCCGCTATCATGAAGAATGAGAATGATGTTTGGGAGGTAGTGCCACGACCTGATGGGAAGTCAGTTGTGACTTCTAGGTGGCTCTACAAGGTCGAACATGCTGCAAATTGCAGCGTTGAGAAGTTCAAAGCTCGGTTTGTGGCGCGGGGGTTCTTATAGGTAGAGGGAGTTGACTATGAGAAGACCTTTGCACCGGCTGCTCGTTGTACTTCCATTAGAGTCGTGATATCTATAGTAGTTGAGATGGGTCGGAGGATTCACGAGATGGATGTGAAGACTGCCTTTCTCAATGGTGTTATATAGGAGGAGGTGTACATTGAGCAACCAAAGGGCTTTGAGTTGCACACTGTGGACATGGTACGAGAGGATATATGCCTACTTGCAGCAGATGGGATTCCAGAAGAGTGATGCAAATCCAAACCTATACTTTATCCTTGTAGGTGACAATCCACTCATTTTGGTATTGTATGTGGATGACTTGTTTATCACAATGGAGGGTAGTCTCATCCAACACTGCAGGAGAGATCTTGCTTCAGAGTTTGACATGACTGATATGGGGCTGATGCATTACTTTTTGGGGTTGGAGGTTTGGCAGGAGGATGGGCACATGGGCATGTATGCATGAGATATCTTGAAGAGATTTCGTATGGATGGTTGTAGGCCTATGATTACTCCTATGATCACCAACTGGAAGAAGCTTCATGATGCTGATTTCGAGTTGGTGGATCCCACTTTGTATCGTCCGCTGATTGGGTCATTGATGTATCTAGTTAACACTAGACCAAATATTTGTTTGCAGTTAACTCATTGAGTCAGTTTATGATGGAGCCCACGCGAGTACACTAGGTGGCTACAAAACATGTGTTGAGGTACTTACAGGGCACAATGGATTAGGGGTTAGACTATGTTAGATGTGATGGGGTCAGATTGATTGGCTGCACAGACTCAGATTGGGTTGGCAGTGTCAGTGACTGGAAGAGAACTTCTAGATGTTGTTTCTCATTGGGCTTGGCAGTTATGTGATGGTTCAACAGGAAACATAAGTCAGTGGCATTGAGCAGTGCAGAGGTAGAGTACATGGCAACTAGTCAGGTAGGGTGCGATGTTTCATGGTTTATTTGGTCAGATGCTGAGACCAACTACGATTTATTGTGACAATCAGAGTTGTATTAAACTCTCTGAGAATCCAGTATTTCATGATCGGTCAAAGCATGTAGAGATTAGATACCACTTCATCATAGACCGGGTTTAGCGAGGAGCAGTGAAGCTTGAGTATATATCCACTGATGAGCAAGTAGCAAAGATTCTCACCAAGTCTTTCCCAAGAGGCAAGCATGTTTTCTTCAAAGACAGGATGGGAGTGGTGAACAACATCTTCCTCGGTAAGAGGGAGTGTTGGAAATAGTACCAAGGAGAGGTGTTACTAGGCATTTATCTCTTTTAGCCTAGTAGACACATTAATTACTTTTGTCTTTGTGACATTTATGAGTTATATTAATGTCATGGGTGGAAAAGGTACTTAAAAGTGTTGCACCATGTACTTTTCTAATATTAAAGTCACTTGCACTTTATAAAGGGACTTTATGTGTAAAGTACTAAGTGTACTTTTCTAATATTAAAGTGAGTTGAAAAATCACTTTATGAAAAAAATAGAAAAAGATACACAACTTGAAAAAGGTACTAGGAGGCTTTTAAGTAATGGGGCCAATGTGTGAGGGGGGTCAATTAGGAGAGTTAATTTCAACCACACATCTTGAGATTTGGAGATTAAATCCCACCCATTGGATCCTAGGTTTAGGGATTCAATCTTTTGTAAGAGACAAAAGGAAAAAAGAGTGACTCATTTTTCACTTCACACTTGAGAGAGCATGAGGAGAAGAGGAGAGGAGAACTTGAAGGAGAATTTGCAGCGAGAGAAGGAGGGTTCGATTTTCTAGGAGGGAGGCAACCATAAGAGGCACGAATTCCAAGGAGAGGAGCACGAAAATCAAGGAGACAGTTAGCACAGAAATCGAGGTAAACAACATCATGAATTTCAAGGGCTGTGGCACACATTTCAAGGTATTGTTCAACGTGATTTTCAAGGAGGGTCTCTGCTGTCATTTGACACAAATTTCGAGGCACATTCCAGTAACTTCCAACACAGAAATTGAGGGACATCAGCACAAAATTCGAGGCAGGTTTGGCACAGAAATTGACTGCTTCAGCACAGATTTTGAGCCAGATTTTTGGGCACATAAATCGAGGAGCTGAGCTTTGGGAAAGTGCATAAAATTTCTGGGCATGAAAAAAATTGTAAATCTGAAATTTATCAATGGGCATAAATTTCCAGAAATTGCATTTAATGATTCAACTGAAGGGAGATAAGTACTATATTTAATTTTATTTACTTAGACTAATTTCTCAAACAAATCCTCCTTTGAAGACCGGTTTTCCCCAAGAGGCTGTGGGGTTTTTCTGGGGTCACCTTGACAAAAAATAAGTGTTTCTCATGCGTGAATGCTTGCCTAAATTTTGTATAAATTTCAGCTGATAGGAAAAGTGAAAAATAGTAGAAGTACTCTTTGAATGTTTACGATTAATGCATTCTGAAATTTATATCAGCATGACAAAACATGTGGGTTGGGTTAAATAAACACATGCAAACTTGTAAACTGGGGTAAGAGTGCAAATCATTAATTTTCTACATCCAGGACATCAGAACAAGAGAGTTATTACTGTGAAGGTCACACAGGTATGAAATATGTCTTGTCTCCAACGAATGTAGGGCTGAAACGATATCAAATTCAAGACGAAGTCATGTCACTTCTTTGCTGGTTTGTGGAGGATGTTTAATCCTGCAAAGATGAATAACCCTTATGCTGCCAAGTAGAATAAAAAATCTTTACTGTAGTTCTTCAGGTCCAAAGATTTAGTCTTTTAGATACTTACTTCAGAGCAAGTGTCTTTGATTTCCTTCAAAGAAAAGGCGGAATGACTAATTCCTCACAGTAGAATTAGGCTGCATATAGTAGTATCAATAATCCACAAAGATAAGGCTATTTGTAGCTACAAAATAGGTCTGCGTCATCTATATGAGAAGGCCAAAAGTTTGCTTCAGGGCTGCTACTTGCAATAGGCTTCAATAAGTCAAAGCCTCGCTGATTATGATGACCAAATCACACCGAGCCTTTGAGTTTTTCTCAACAAGACCGAATTTAATGCATCATACTAGGGCTAGGTCATCTTCAAAGGAATATGCCGAATAGTCTTGTGCCAGATCTTAATGCTCTTCGCTGATCAACATGTGTAGGCTACAAGAAATATTTCAATAGAGCATAGACCCTCGCTGGTCTTGAGATGCCACAAAACTAAAACAGAGATATAGTTTCAAAAGAGTCAAGCTTAATAAATAACCTTTCTGTCTGTAAGAGCCCAATTGAATCACTTGAACTGTATTGACAAATAACCATGTACGAAGAGAAGAAATTTCCTCCTTCGTTGATCTTCAGATTTAGTTATGACCTCAGAAAATGATGGCCTAATAAGGGTTGAGCCCTGCAAAAGATAATCAATGAATCCAGGACCCAAGACAAACACAAAGCAACAACCCCCAGCCTTCTTCGTCTGATTTAGCACTTCTCCTCATAGGGTCGAGAATTGCAGAGCTTGTTCACAAGAGATTTTGTGTTGAAGTGCATATCTTGGAGGATAGATCGAGTGCCTCTTTATAGACTTTGGAGGGAGTTTGATTTTGAAATTCAAATACATGAAGGAAAAATCCATTAAGGTTTTAACTTTTTTTTTAGTTTATTTATTTAAGTTTTGAAATTCAAAATATCTTTAGGACCAAAAACCCCTGCATTAGATACTTGATTTTAAAATTAGATTTTGAGGCTCTTTAGAATAACCCTTTTGCAATATCCTTATTTGTTGGAGAAGAGACATATGACTTGACCTTTTGACTTGGTCGAAAAGGAGCTGCCACCTTATTAATCTTTGGGGTTGTCGCCCACAAGATGGGGGCTTCATCTTCAAATGAGCATAACTCCCAAACCGTGAAGAGTCTCATGGCGTGCCACATACCATTGGAATCAACTCAATGAGGAGAATCCATCAAGAATGATCCTGACATGAAACACCATGAATTGCCATGTCGTTTTGGTCAACGAAAGGCAGGGCATCCCCTGGTGCTGCTTGTGTTGACATCAATACTAGAATTTAATCTACAAAGAGACGTGATTTAATTTAAGAGACATGTCTCTTGGATATCTTGGGTATAACATACACTTGAAATTTTTCATTTTACATACACAATTATCAATCACATATCTCTCTCTCTCACACATTGTGATATCTACTTTCTTTTCATGGTTATTAGTTGAATTTGTGAAGTGTGATTGCTTGATAAAGATAAAAAAAAACTATAATATATATTCACAAGTAATAACCATAGTTCAGAAAATAAAGTACTTGTAACGATTGTATGGAAAAATCAACATCCTCTTTCTTCGAATCTCTTTGGGATTTATATTGATGAGCTCAAGTCTTTCCTCCATGAGCACATACAGGAGGGTGACAATTGTCCACTGCACCAGTTTTTGATATCCTTGCTCCTCTTCATTGATGACTTGGTCTTGTTGGCCTCTACTCTTAATGATTACAAAGACATATTGACATGTTCGCTGGCTTTTGTGGCATTAGACAATTGAAGGTCAACCTAGGTAAAACCAAGGTTCTAATCTTCAATGCATTGAAGAACTCTATTGCAGATCTACACTTTGCTACTGCGGTATAAAGATTGAGATTGCCACATCTTATACCTATCTAGGGTTATAGTTCATAGGACCCATATTTGGTAAACGACAAACACTCTAACCTCGTCCCAGTAAAGGTTACAGTTCCCTAGCCCTCGTCGAGCGACAGTGCTAGGGAGATATAACCTTTATTGCGCTGAGGTTGGAGTGCTTGTCACATACCAAATTTGGGTAACCCTTCAAGTTGTGCTCATGTATGGTTTGTGGAGGCATCTTGGCTCTTTCAGTTGATGACCATCTCCACAGATTGTAGTCATCCATTTAGTTTCGCCCTTAATGGACCAATGCATCTCTTACCGATTCGACGGATTCAGAATCAGGCCGTTGCAAAGGATATCGACAGATTATACATTTAGGCCACTTGGACATTCGCCTGAGTGAGCCTTGGCTCAAAGATGTCCATCTACCTAGAGCACTTTTTGGAGTTGCAGGTTGTCCTCATCGCTCGCTCCCCTTATACTTGCATACATTGTATGCACTCACTCAGGATCCCATTGGGGCAACTTCTAGTTGGGTCCCATTGACTTCAAGTGGAGACACATTACCATATGGTGCGATCTAATAGTGTCTACTAGTTGTACCACCCAGTGTTGCGAGGGAGCGCACCCCCCCCCCCCTCACGAACCCGCTCCTAATTCGCGCTACACTCAGGAGCTAGTTAGGAGCAATTTCGGGACCGCATTCCCTTTAAAAAAAGCGCTCCCTAATTTATCGGGAGCGATTAGAGGAGCTCCCTAGTGTTTTTTGCAATTTTTTTTGCAGTAACATTCCAAATGCAATTTTTTTCAAAGAAACAAATAATTTTTGAGTGGGGCAGCCTAATGATCAAGCCTATGGCCCTAATATTGATATGCGATTCATAGTAATGTTAAATTCTTAAAGTAATCTTCATTCTCATCTGTTTACCTAAATTTTTAACATTACCATGAAATGACTCGGGATGTTTGAGAGTGGTTCCGACCTCATTGGATTTCATATGGAGAAAGTAGAATTTTAGATCTCATCAATGTTGCATGAAGCGTGGACGAAACATGGATGTTTTTTGGAAGCGGGGATGCGGAAGTGTCATTTTCCAAAAATCTAGGAAGCGAAGCGTCTGCTATCTATATATATATATATATTTTTTGCATTTATACTCAAAACAAACATTCCAAATACCAAATTAGTTGTAGAAGACATGAAAACATGCATATTTTTGCATAAATCAAGATAGATATAGCATCCATTGTACATTAATGATTAATTATTCGAGCATCAACCATTTAGATGCATCAACAATCTAGAATCTAGATTCTTCTCCTCTTGTCTAGCCTTTGCCTCTACCTTGATTGTCTAGGGATATTAGTCAACATTGCCCAATTTTGATCAAACTACCTAATTCAAGACTTAAAATATGGTAGAAAAAGCTTAACATGCTTGATCGATGATTTTGACTTGATTGAAAGGTAATTTTTTGCTAAGGGCCTGACAAAGGAGTTCAACAATTAACACCACCAACACTCGGGTACATATAGGGCTTGGTGCTCTTGATTAAATGCTAATCGCATACCTTCATACTTGATATAATCTAATGAAATGCCACAATCCCATTGATCCCAAATTCCTGAAAACTGTTAAGTCTGCTGAATTTTGAATAGGATATGAAATTCTATTTTCTCCATATGAAGTCCAGTGAAGCTGGAACCACTCTCAAACATCCCGAGTCATTTCATGGTAATGTTAAAAATTTAAGTAAAAAGATGAAAATGAAAAATAAAGGAGAATGTCACTTTTACTTTAAGAATTTAACGTTACCATGAGGGAGCATCTGCTATATATATATTGTCTTCAGTCTTCACCCTAACCCAAGGTGG
Organism: Pinus taeda; assembly: GCA_000404065.3. Classification (NCBI taxonomy): domain Eukaryota; kingdom Viridiplantae; phylum Streptophyta; class Pinopsida; order Pinales; family Pinaceae; genus Pinus; species Pinus taeda. Next base: position 2,774 of record APFE030617794.1, on the reverse strand, counting down.
ACCCACCCCCAACAAGCAAACTCACAAAAAAAAATCGTTTTTTTTAGGTCGCGCGGCTCTTTTTCCGGAAGCGTGTATGGAACCGTACGATTCGCCCTCTGAAGTGCCGCGCTTCATACAGTCGAAGCGTCGTATGAAGCGCGCTTCGGAGGGTCACTTCCGGAATTTCCAGGAAGCGTCCAAAACAGGTAGAACTGCGTTTCCGAATTTTGGAGTTGCGCTTCCGAGGACGCTTCCTGTACGAATCCATATAGGATGCGCTTCGGACCTTAGATCCCGGGGGGGGGGGGGGGGCATTTCCTGCAACATTGGATCTCATTCAAAATCCAACAGACTTATTAGTTTTTCAGGGTTTCAAGATTGGGGGGATTTCAACGTTTCCATTGGATTTTGTCATGTATTAGAGTATGAAACTCATATTTAATCAAGAGCACCAATCCCTGTATGTACCTTGATGTTAGTGACATTGGTTGTCAAACTCTTCTATCATACCCCTATTAAAAATGTACCCATCACTCAAACAAAATCTTGACTTGACATGCTATGTTTTTTCTATCTTATGTTAATGCTTAGAGGGTGATATTAATGACGAAGATCCCTATACAGATCCAGAGGTAATGACAAAGATACCTCTGAATATTAATGCTTAGAGGGTGATATTAATGACAAAGATCTTGATTTTCCAACAAGACTAAAAAATTAGACATTTCTCGTGGCGGCAAGAGGCCTAGGCATTAGCAATAGATAATAGATTTACTTGTCTTTTCTAGTTTCTAGTAGTTTCTATAACTGTTGACTCTTTCATATTTATTATGATATTTTTTGTAAACAATATATGACAATTTAAGTTTGAAGTTTGAAGTTGGCAATTATAACTCATTGGTAATGAATTATGAATATGATGCTTCGTGAAAGTTGAAAGTTGTTTCATTTCATGGATATTATTTGTTGTAATGGTTACACTTAGCTAACAAGTACAACTATGGTGATCAATGATCGTAAACGTTATATATTGAATTTTGAAAGCTTGAAACTTTAAGATTGATGAATCATGAGACTCAATATGTTGTATGTTACTATGTTACTAACTTGTGGACATGGTTGATGAAGATTATAACTTCTAGATGATTGTTGTTATATGGTTCAATCTATGTTTTTTATGCTTTTTATACCTAATTCATCATTCTACATGCTTTTGTTGACATATATGCATCAAAATATAAAAAATATAAAAATATATATTATATGTAAAATCGCTTCTCGAATCGCTCCTAAATCGGGAGTTTCTGAAAATGTTTCTCCTGCTCTTGCTCTCCGTTTTCGCTCCCACTCCCATGTAACCTTGGTACCACCTATAGGAGTTGGAGATTGAGATGCACCTCATTTTTCGGTGCCCTATATATTATGAGATCAGAGGACATTATCATTGCCTATATAGAGAGTCGGGAGGATCCCTCTCTACCTTATTTCGATATCCTAATCGGAGATGCCTAACCCTCTTCATTAGGGAGATATTTAGACACAGATGTCAAGATCCTACATACTTTGCCTTACTTGAGGACGATCGAGATGATCACATCATACTCCAGGTTGATCTTGTTGATCAAATCAACAGTCGACAAGCTGAGTCCCAGGGTGTTTCTGATAGTAGAGAAGTGAGACCTTGGGTCTCCCCTAAACCCACCTCGCCCCTTGAGACTGTTGCAGAGTGCCGAATAGCACATCAGTTCACTCACACCCAGTGACCCAAAGCATTAAAGAGGTTAGTATGAGATAATTCCCGAACAACCCCCACAGGATTAGTCCTTCCCAGCTCTAGTGGAGCTACCGTAGACTTATACAAAGCTTCTGTCCTTTGGCCTTAGATGTTAAGAGTATCCCTCGCATTAAAGAGGTTAGTACTAGACAATTCCTGAACAACCCCTCTTGAGACAAGTCCTTCCTAGCTCTAGTGGAGCTACTAGAGACTTATACAAAGCTTCTCTCCTTTGGCCTCAGATGTTAGGAGTATCACTCACTCCTACATCCTCCCTAGGATCATGCAGCCAGACTCCTTATTGGATCTAGAGGACTCTGATAGCGAGCCAATGCCGCTATCACCCCCTTTGTTGTCGACTATCAGACTCAAGTATTCTTGACATCATCGACCTCCTACCTTGGACTTATTCACTTAACCTTCTACATGATCCGTTATTTACATATTTATGAAGTTGTCCTATTATTATTGTATCCTTATTTACTTCGTTTTATCCTAGTTTTAGCTTTGGCATTTTCTAGGAGTGGCATTTGCACTCCCACATTGTAATTGTACTGGTTGTATCTTTTAGTCCCATTGACCTATTTATCTTCATTCATTGGACATTAATAAAATGATCTTATCTTAAAAGAGATCCCCTCAGGTCATGCATAGTAGGACCTATGAAGGCCTTACTCGTGATAATAATGATATCCAAGACAGGGCGGTAATAAGGTGAGCGAGAATACGACCATCAAGCCTTGTATTCAAGAGAAGATTCCTTGTATAGCTTCTAGTGATTATCTATGCTAGGCTAAGAGGCAATGGTAGGGTGGGGTGGAGGACAGTGAAAACAACTTGTGTGCTCTTCCTATTTTAAGGATTTGAGTTTGTAGCGCTAGGTCGATTTTCATGAATGGAACATATCAAAAGGTGCCCCTAACCATAGTTGCGGGGGAGCGCGCCCCCCCTTCGAACCCGCTCCCGAAGCGCGCTCCGGGCGGGAGCGGCTTGGGAGCGCGCTCCCTAAATCGCTCCC
>APFE030617792.1:196531-211844 GCA_000404065.3 Pinus taeda | reverse complement strand
AAATGTGGCTGAGAGGGAAAGAGAAGTAAAAGCTCTGAAGAAAAGAATTGCAGAGCTAGAAAAGGAGCTCAGTTTTGACAAAGTTACAGCAGAGCTCAAACAAGTTATCTGGACCACCATTGGACAATCAATAACTAACCAATGGGAGTACATTGAGGCCATATATGAGCAAGTGGGACTCATTGGTAGAGCAAGAAAAGAATTGCACAGAGCAAGGGTATCTCTAGGCAATATGCATGAGATCGCCCCCAAGATGATTGAAGTACTCAATTACAGGACAAGTTCCCAGCTGGTGAGAATGGGAATTGGAAACAAGACTGAAACAATTTCTCTAATCAAAAGAGTCCTAACAATGAGGAACCTAATTCAGGCCCTGGACAGAAGAATCCAGGATATGCAAGCTGATATAAATAAATTCCAGAATAGGTTCTTGGCTCTGCAAGACAGAGGGCTCCCCAGCTTGTTAGAATCTGGGAAGTTACTCTCACATGACAAGTATGTCAAGAGAGTAAGCAGTTTTGTAGCAATACAGATTGTTGAGGCACCAAGTGCATCTTTAGGAGCAGGCCCAGTAACAGGGCAAATTCTTTTTGAAACATTAGATAATTTGTTTTTTATTAAGAATGGAGTCACACACTTATTTGATGAGCCCCCTCACTTCTATAAATATACAGAGGCTGATGAGACCTTGGGGTCAATTTTGAAACAGCATCTGCCTCCTCCAGACGCATGGCAGGAATTAATAGGATTGCTTTTGAATCAAAGTTAAGTAATCACATATTTTTCTTCAGCAAAAGGTTTGTATTACATACACAGCTGGACAAAAGATATATCAGCAGGTATGAAGACGCTGAGCCAACTCAGCATAGGTACTCGGCCGTAACAACAGCATTAGCAAGCACAGGTGGCAGGGCCAAGAAGATACAGAAAAGTAAGAGCTGCACAACACATCATTCAGCAGTTATGATAAAGCCGCTCAAACGTCTCCGTGAGCCCCAAAGGTCAATATTACTCTGACAGGAGTTAGAAGCTTTTATAACTCATTTAAGATTGTAATTACTTCTCATCTACAAGCCATGTACGAGTGTAAGAAGATATTTTCTTCTCAAATGACTTAATGCCTGAGATATTTTTGTATCAGACTTCTATATATTTCCCCTCGCATTTGTTAGTAGGGGTTGGACTCCGGATGTAAGAAATCTCTTGAGAGCTATTCTGTGACTCCTCTATTGTAAATTTTCAGACAGCTAATACAAAGATGATGGGATTTCTAATAGCATTATGTTTCTGATGTCTGGCTCGTGTATGGCTGAAAGTTTCAGGATTCCTGTGTATTCCATGGCTCAATAAGTTTTCTTGTTACTCTTTGTTATATATATGTTTATCATATTTTCATACATCTTCCATGCTTTCCATATACTCAATATCTAAGTAGCAAGGAAAAAGAATAGTCTCAGGACTTAATTATTGATTACCCTGAGCTCAATCTAAGCTATTTCATATGTTTTCTTCAGTTATGGTAATGAAAGAGTAATTCTTAAGTGCTACCTTTCACACCATATCATCACAGAAATCTATTTTGTTTTAGGAATTCAAGAAATTGCTCCTAATTAATAGACCTCTCTCCCACTACCCAGCTTAGTAAGGAATTCTTAAATGCTCTTTGCTAGTTGATTGCACATCACCCTCTCCAATTTACAGTTTGTTTCATGAAATACACACAGGCCCTGTAATTCCAGCTGCACTTAAGTTAGGATCTCAAGAAAGCAACTGCTACAGACCCCATTGCCCAATGGATTAGTTTCACCTACAGAGAACACTCTAAAAGATATCAAAATCATCCTCCCAACCAAACACAAAAGACAATCAAACATTCATTTCATAACTAGCCTAAGAACTTCATTAGAACAGTGACAAATCATAAAGAGAGAGCCCTCTCTGATTACAGCTTGGCTAGAAGTTGTAATCCAAAGATTGGTTAGTGGTTACCCCGGCCGTATTCCCTTAGAGTCAAAGGGAACAACCTGGGTGTTAAAAGGTTGATAGGCTAACTTGATGTGAGAAGAGATTTGCTGAAAAATAACTAACAATCAACCAATGAGATCAAGCAAGCAAGGAAATGAGTACATCAAAAAAACATAATTTTGCATCAAGCTAGTGTAAATTATGAGCTATGGAAGTAAATTATAAAAAATGCTACAAGGAGAGAAAGAATGGAAGAATACTTATTGCAAAGATAGAAATGAGCATGGTGGAAGAGATCTAAAGCAAAGCATTAACCTTCTAACAAGCTGCACACACTAGAAATCCTATGGAGAAGGAAAATCTATGTTTTTGGGGCAGCAAGAGGGTCTTTGCCTCAGTTCATGGTCCCAAAGGGAGGAAAGGAGGCCAAGGAATTGTTGCTAGCCCTTTTGAATCTTCTTTCTATCACTCCTTAACCTGCTATAGAAATCACAAATGGAAACAACCTTCTAAATCACCAAAAGCAACCTATTCTTAACCAAGAAAGAAATTCATCTAACAACAACTAATCCATAAATGGAAACAAAGCATATAAATACAAACAAAAGGAGCTTGGCTGCTTGGATTGGGCCCTAACCCAAGAGATTTATCCCTCTAAGGTAAATTAGTGCTAGCTCAAAAAGGACTTCATCTTTATTATCAAAATAGTAATAGGATTACATGAAACTATCACCAAAAGTAAGCTTGAGGTTGTGCAGAGTTCTACAATAGAAAAAGTACAACAAAAATATAACAAAAATTTGACCCTTGTGAGGCCCTAGGCCTCTATACTTATACAACTGAAGCTCCCAACAGCTTCCTTAAAATCAGGGAGGCTTGGCTTCAAAGACTTGAGATAAACATAAGTTATCCTCCACTTGCTCGGTTGTCTCCTAGTGCATTGATTTGGTTTTTTGTACTCCGAGCTGCATGAAGGGGAATTAAAAGTGGGGAGTAATAAATGAGGGGGATTCCCTCCTATAAATCCTCCCCTTTGTCCACTTCGAATTATTGCTGCCAACTATCCATTGAATCCTTGACTTTGTCTTCAAAATTCAACAAAAATCTGCATTAAACACATATTAGACCTCATGGCATCATAACTAACTCAACTCACTCCATAAGCATAAATATTATTAAAAAAACATGCAATAAGCTAAGATAATGGTTGATTTAACTACGTTAGGAGGAAAAATGAGCCCATATAATTACCCATTTATGGAGCTCATCACCATTCACCCTTCGTGGGTATAATTCACCATTCATCTTTGCGAGCTAAAGTGTGCTAGCATTTGTAACTTCTTTGATAATATACAGGCCCAACTAGTTCCTTTGGAATTTGTAAAGAAACCTTATGAACTTACTATCATAGAGAAAAACCAAATCATTTACCTTGAAAGTGCACAACTTAATATTCCTATCATCTTAGGCCATATCACATTCCTTTTGCACTTGTTGGTGAAATCCTATAAGAAACTGCTCTTCTTCCAACTCTATCAAGTATGTGAGCCATTCCTCCAAAGTTTCACGATATTCCATCTCTGTCAAGCCACAATTCTTGATCTTGGAAAAATATATTCCATGGGCATAATTTCCTCGATCCTGTAAAACAACCTAAATGGATTTTTCCTTCTCAACTTATTGTGGTGAAGTAAATATAAGTGTGAACATGAACGAATTTCTGTAGTCTGATAATGGGTCTAGCCACAATATATACATTCTATGAAAGATTTCCTTAGGTTAGAATCAATTAAGAGGGCCTACCTCTTGGTCACTTATCCTTCTTGATGATGTCCTCGATTGCTCATTCCAACAATCTTTCACTTCCTTATTCAAGTTCCTGAAACAAGTGAACAACAACAACACACAAACATAATAGTAGACAAATTGCAATTCAACCTACTTAACAACTTAAGAAGCATTAAGACATGGATATATAATATTACAAAACATGTAGGGAATCAATCAATAGTTGCATATATTAATATCAAAGAGAGATTACAACCATTCATCTTGACGTCGCAGTCTTCCTTTGACGAGACCAGGTTCCCACACACTTCTGCTAGCATTCCATGATGGCTTCAAACAACAATAGTTTAAAGGCTCTTCCCTTTAGGTTTCACTCCAAACCAAATACACTTCTCCCTCACACAACTATATGGCTACGACTAGTAGTAGCTTGCTTGTCTAATCTGAAATAATATACTAACACTCAGCCAAAACTGTAACTATAACTAGCTTGTGCTTTGGATGAAAGGAGGTTTATATAGGAAATATGGATGGGAGATGGGTCCTCCTCCCATGGGAGAAGGTCTTATCTGACCAAACCATTTACCAAACTTCCATTATGAAGCTTCTAGAGTTGGAAACTTCGGTTCTAATTTAAAAAACTTTCCATAGCAGGACTAGCACGACTGGAACACATCTCAGTTGCTCCAATTTACACAAAGAGTAGTGCTAATATTTTCACATCGTCACGGGGGAGACAAAGGCCATTAGCATTGGTCTTGTAAACTAGACAAAATAGAATTTTAAGGGGAAATGGTGCAAAAGGGAAATGATCTACTCATGAAGAGGGACATAATGGGAGTTTCTTCATGAAGGAAAAACACGTGGGGTTCATTGTAGAGGTCCTCCACGATCGAGGAACAGTCAGTACAGGGACAGTGACAAAATTTTGTGTAATAGATGCCCCCTAAAGCATGAAGGCTAAGTAGGAGTGAGGGATGAAATGATTTATAAATCAACATGAGGAACCTGTCTACTATTAGAAAATCTGCAACCAAGTACAAATACATATGCATAAAATGAGATCTTTGTCAAATGATACATGAATTGTGGCATGGACGTATCTATCTAGAGAATGATCATGTAAATGGATCCAGGTATCAGTGCAACCATCTGTCAAACAGGATCATAATGAAACCAATGTATGGTTGCAGCCACCCAATAATGAGAAGGACCACATATGATAACTCATGGTCTAGTCGCAGCCAGCCACCTGAAAGAGACATGCATATCATTATAACCATGTCAGACCACTTCGCAACTTGGACTTGTGTGATCCAAGTCTAGGGTCTTACGCTCCAACACAACCCAGTCAAAGTACAAATCCTAGCATGCAAATAGATGTGTTGACGTCGAACATGCTAGAAAGTCACTTGATTACTAGTCAATGATGTAAACTACTAACAAGCCTGAGAGAAGCCACCAATAATGAAAATGGTCCTCAAGGTACTATCAACACAATTCACAGAATGTGAATACAGGAACTGAAGTCGAATACATGTGAAATCACTCGATCAAGAGCCAATGATGTGAACTTGTCATCGAGTGTGAAGAACTTTCCATTAGGACATGCAAGCTCTAAGGTATTGGAAAGGAGTCTCTCGGTCAAATTCCCGGATAATGAGTTGAAGTCAATGAAAAGCGACAATGTCAAAGGAGGACCATAATGAATCCCACATCATTGATGTGAGACGAGCAGATCCAAAAATGATTTTTGATGATACGGAGAATGATAGGTAAGTGTAACTGCAGAAGGACAACTCTCGAACAAATCGGTCATAGAATCAGAAGTTTGGGAGATTTTGGATCCATGGGATAGGTGGTCATAATGATTTGGCATAGATCAAATGGGAGGTAAAAATGAATGGCCCAAACCCAGAAAGGTAAACAATGCAAAGGAGGATATCCCAACTCGACACGAAGCAAAGAGTGTCATGTTCAAAAGTGAGTTTTCGACATGACTGATAGATTTCCAAATTTTCCCCCACCATTTCTAACAAGTACCCCAATTATTTTTTAATCACAAGCTTGAAGGGGATATCATATGCTTGCACTCTAAGTTCATTCTTCTGATGAATCTGACCTAGTAAGTTTAACGAGCCCTAGGAAGGAGAAGCTCATGTTCGTCATGGTAACGAATCTCATGACTTTTAATAGTTTAATGAATATGACAAAGGTGTAACTTAGTATATTTTTCATGTTTAGAGAGTTTGAAATAGACATGTAAAAGAAAACTCCACATGGTCCCTTTTCATACATTTGTGTCTCTTAAGCCCGAAAAGGTAGAAAACAATACTTGAGAGAACTACTTGACCATTTTAGTTAAGGAGTACTTTCTTTGTAAATAGTGCATCCGAGCCCAAAAAAGGGGTAAAATTATACTGGGCACACGATGTTTTTCATACATTAACAACTTTGAAACAACAAGGGATCGACCATCTTTTTACTTTTAAAGGCTTAGAAAAGAGCTGAAACCAGACCCCTCATTTTTATTCTCTTTAATGAGTCAAAAAGGGAAAAGTACTCCACAATATTTTCATATGTGTTTAATGAGCCGAGAAAAGAGCTAAAATGTGACTTATCGTCATCACCGAACATCCACAACATGTTGCTGCACAAGTAAAGAAAAGCGTATTATTGAGTTGTGAAGGTTAAATAGGTCAATTTTTTTACTAAACCTGATATTTTCATGAAAAAAATGAATAAAAAGGGGAAAAGTAAATATATTTTTACCATTTACCATTTTACCTTTGTAGTGAAGACTTCTTTACCCAGTTTTTCCCTAGTTGTTTCAGAGCATATTGCTAGCGATCCGGGAGGTCAACCAATGAGTAGTCGGTTCTAGGTAATAGTTGAACCCTTGAGCTTCATTTTGATGCCATTCATTTATGTTTTATCCATTTTTTTGGATTTTTAGAGATTTTATCGAGAAATTTTTTCACCCTTGGTTGACACCCTTTCTGGCCACAAGATCGCGCCAGTCGAGTGTGATTTGCATGACCATTCGAGCCGGTTAGTGCAACAGCTTGTAAAATAGGCATGCTTTCACTGTGGATAGGGAAAAAACCATTTTTCTCAAGAACTAACTATCTCAACTTGAATTTTATATGCCAATGATGATTATTAACTTACATTAGTGGCTTTTGCAAGAGATAAATCACTGAAAATGGTAGATTTGAAGGAAAGAGAACATGAAGAAGTTGACACCTAGGCATTGAATGATCCAAACTTCTTGGAGGCTTTGAGGGCTTGCAGGCTCCTCAAATTCTTCCTTACACTAGGGATGCAAACCCAGCCCGAGTTGCTTCAATACTTGATAAGCCTTTGGGACATTAATTGTGATATTTTTTCCATTGGGAACCAGAAGCTAGAGTTGACAACTTCAGATATCTACTTCATCACTGGACTATCTCACAGAGGTGAGCCAATGAATTTGTACAAGTCACATCCAATTGGGGCAAGCGTATCTTCTATGCATGCCGAACACTGCCCTGACACCCTAAAATCCAAGAGTGGGAAGAGAGAGATTTCTAGTGTGTAGGATCTAATACTGAGGGTGCTTTTGTTGACTATCAAAATAGTGGCGGGGTCCCAAGTAAGACATGAGAGTAACAAGTCGAAGTTCCTTTATGCTATTGACTGCATAGCTCCTATGATCTTCAACTAGGCAGAGGCCATGAAGATGAACATAAAGTGCTAGTTGTCCAAGGCTAAGGTGGGGAATATAAAGAAATCTGGCTTTGGATTAGTACTTGTGTCCTTTTTCCTAGAACGAGTCCCATTGTTCCAGTATTAGTTAACTGAGGTTGATCCTCTTGTGCCACACGATCTGCTGATGGCCCACTGGAGCCGTTTGATGCCCATAATCACTAGAGGTTAGCATATTTCGTACCGACCTATATTCTTCTCATGACTACAATGACAGAAGATTGTTGTAGAGGTCTGGCAGGATAGTGGCACTAATTTTCTTGGAGATCCAGATATGCCCTTACCGAATGGAGAGGACTTTGATGACGAAGGTAAAATAAAAAATTTTAATTTTGATATTTTTTAACTGTTTTTGGTATATGCATGCTTATATCATTTCTCTTGTTTATGTAGATGTTGGATCAGAGAGGCCAGCCGGGATGTCCACAATAGCTAGGCACGTCCCTTGCCCTATCGATTTTACCGCCCCTTATCAGGAAGGGAGTGACAATGAGGAGGAGATTACGAAGAACCTCAAGGGGTTAACCCATGCTATTCCATAGCATGCTTGGATAAGAGACATGATTCGTCTGTACTAGAGGCATACACTGGTAGTCTCAGATCGGATCCATCGACTGTTTAGTAGTGTAACATGAGCTGTGTCATACTACCATGACCACCATGTTGAATAGTTCCTAGGTCTAGCACTTACATATTTTTTTAGGCTTGCATGCCACAGATGTATGAGGCTTATGAGCCACTGATATTATTATAGACACACATATTTTTTTTTGGGGTTCTGATGTATCAAACATTCTCTCTCTCTCTCACACACATACACAGATATATATATATATATATAGATATGTTGTATTTTCCTGTCTATTATGGTACAAATGGTTTGTCTTATCTTTTTACATGTTTTGTAAATGTCTATCAAAAACGTAATTAGCTAATGCATTTATCAATGTATTCATGCATCTAGGAATATGATGATATGTAATATAATCAAAATGTCTTTCCAATAGATGGATACAGAGATAAATTCGTAATATTTGAGGGTTCCTGATGGAATATTGCATGTTGAGTTGAAGGACGATGAGCTATGAATCTAGGTTCACAACCAATTCCCTAATTCCTAGAGCGATGGCTTCTGAAAATAGTTCGATGACTGCGCTATATTCAACAATGTTGCTGGTTTTATGAACCAGGAAGATACCTTGAAGGTCAATCAACTCACTGTTAGGGTTATAGGTAGCCCATGCCGCAAATGATAGGTTTTGGGTGCTACAGCAAGAACCATCGGCGAAACCAACATGAGGAGTTACAAACATCTGCAAAGAAAGAAAAGAATAGTAAAAAGGAGAGCTATTTGAAAACTATCACACAAAACAATGCTGTACAAAAATGAATCACAGACTAATGTACATAAGTAACCATGCAAGATGACCTAAGCATAGTACTTTTTGAAGGTAAAGCCCGTTTTGGGGCTTATCAAGAGGATTACCTTCATAATCAATAAGCTCATAGGCTGCTTTCTGCAAAACACGTTTTACAATATGGGGCCCATGCCACATAGGTTCAAACATACCAGCCCCCAGCTTACCACTAGCTTGGTCATATAGCAAGAGAAAATCAGCCTCAAAGAAAGTGCGAGGGGATACCGACTAATCGAAATGGGATTTGAACACTTTCTTTTGTGCTTCGATGACCAAGGTAGCAAGATGGAGAGTGTCATCCAGTCATTCTAATTATAAGAGGCATTCCTCTTAAGGTGATGTTTCGAGGAAAAGTTCAACAACTATCTTGAGTGAAAGAATCTCACATTCAATCGACAATGTTGCTTCCAAACTATATACCAGCTGGAACAGTGTGAAAATAACTGCATCTTTGGTTGAATTTCGATAAGCCCACAGAGCTAAAAAGAGCATAAGATGCCAATTTGACTCATGCTTCCCAATAGTACATTGAAGCATGGTGACCAAAACCTTGTTCACGGCTTCAACTTGGCCATTGGCTTGAGGGTAATATGGGGTTGAGCCATCGTGGCACAAGCCCAATAAAGATGTCAGTTGTGCCATCATGTAATCTCTGAAACGGGAGCCATGGTTTGTGACAATGGCTTTAGGTATGTCAAACCTGGAAATAATATGGTTAAAAACAGATTGAGCTATCATCTTACGATATGCAGAATATGTAGGCATCGATTCTGCCCATATACTGAAATAATCCATAGCAACGATAATACAGCCATGCCCCTCAGTCGAACAAGGATTACATGTAATATAATCGATGCCCCATTTGGCAAAGGGACCAATGGTAATGATGGGGTGTAGGTGAGCGAGTGAGACACACATCTTGCATTGGTAAATTTGGCATTCATGGCACTTATGGACATCAAGAATGCAGTATTTGAAGATAGACGACCATAAATAACTAGCGCGATGGATTTTCTAAGTTGCAGTGTAATTAGACATATGACCACCACATGCCCTAGAGTGGTAATAATTGAGAGATCTTTCCACTTCCTCGATCATGAGGCATCGATGAAGAATAGAATTGACACTGACACGGTATAAAGTATCTCCAATAATGTGGTAGGGTTGGGAATGATGCTAAATCCTTTGACGACCATGCTTGGTCAACACAGATGGAAATGTGGAGGTTTGGAGATACATGATGATATCATTGTACTATGGATCAAGGATGCTAATTAGGAAAAGGGTCGCATCTAGAAGGTGTTCATCTACACTAGTAGGGAGAGATTTGGAGGGAAGGGAATAAATCAACTCAGCAAAAACAAGTGACTTCTTAGATTTTGCCATAGTGAATAGCAAAGCGAATTCTTGCCCCCAAAAAGCTGATGAGTCAGGATATAGGTCATAGGGTTGCATTCAAAAATCATTGTAGTTGTACATAAAAGGATATAGTGCCGAAAGCATTAAATAACTTGAATGGAAGTCAAAGCCAACTTATCGACATGTGCATAACATGTTTCAGTGTCGAGGAGATTCTGACTAAGGTAGTAGATCACATGTTTGCTGCCTTCGTTGTCGTCTTGGAACCAAACCATAAAAATGGTAAGATGGGCCATGGCTAGGTAAAGGAAGTAATCTCGATAATAGTCTGGTGGATGCAACAGAGGAGCATTTATGAGTACATCCTTAAGATCATCAAAATATTTTTGGGCCACCTCATCCATGCAAAGGGCATTCTTTGTTTGAGTAACTAGGTAAATCTTGTGGCTAGCCCACCATATTTGGGTAAAAATAGATGGAGAAAGTTTTCCTTTCCTTGTAGGCTCTGGAGTTGGTGCAGTGAAGATGGATGGGGTAAATTTACAATGGCCTCAACTTTTAGCGGATCTAGGCAGATACTGTCCTTGGAAATGATGACGCCGAGGATTTGTTCTGGTTCCATGTAGAAAACACATTTGTGTGGATTTAACATAATGTTATAGTGTCTGCAACATAGAAAAATCTATCGAAGATGATCTAGGTGATCTTGGTGCTTATTAGAATGGGCAGGAAGGTCATCCAAGTAAGGTTGGACAATCTTGCAAATATTATGAAACATGTAGGACATTACCCGTTGAAATGTGGCTCCAACTTTTTTGAGGCCAAAAGCGAGCTTCTTGTACATGGACATACCCCATGGGTAGATAAAGGCTTTCTTTTCTTGGTCGACCAGTGCGATATTAATATGGTTATAACCAGAAAAACCATCCATAAAGGAAAAGATCTCACTCCCGGCACATTCATCAATCATTTTATCAATGAAGGGAGTAGGATAGTTGTCTTTAAGACAGACACTATTAAGATCTTGATAATCCACACAAACACGGATCATGCCTTGTTTTTTAGTCACTGGGACAATATTGGACAACCAGCCTGTAAGGGGGATGGGATAAATGAACCCAGCTTTGAGAATCTTTTCGAGTTCACCCTTAATAGAAGTGGCCTTCCTAGGGTGCACCGAGTGAAGCCATTGGTGAATGGGCTTCACATGTGGATATGTTGGTATTTCATGCACCACAATGCTAGGATCGGTGCTAGGCATTTCTTTGTAAGACCGTGAAAACACGTCAAGGAATTCTTGAAATAGACGAGCATATGTCTTCATCTCATCTAGAGAACATGATACCCCAATATAAACACGTTCAATGGTACTGGGTTTGATAGAAATGTCAATCGACATCGTTTGGGTAATATTACCCAGATTTCCTTCCTACCATACTTCATAAGTAATGGTCAGTGGTAGAAATGGAGAAGAGGACTCTTCGAAATCGGTAGACATAATTGTTGGGCAAGGCAGGAACAAGGAGCAATGATGAGTATCGATCGATGGTGGTTCCTCAAGAGACATGATTTCCATGATACCTTCATCAGTGAGGAAAGTCTTGGCTAAGGGATCACATGATTCCAAAGTGAAAAGCTAGGGGGATTGAGAGTACATATCAAGAGTGGTCTTCGTCATATGAGAATCATAGGATGCGAAGTTCGAGGCCAGAACAATTTCCAAGTAATTGAATTTGGCGGGACTAAGCAGCATAACCTCACCCCATGTATGAACAAGATCTGCTGTAGGTATGACCTAAGGATTATATTTGACTGAGATTATGTTGACAGAGGTAACATGGGGAGGTGGGAGTGGAAAAATTCCCATTAAGGGAGAATCTTTGAAGAGACCCACCTGCACACTCTCATAGGGAGCACCAGAGAGTGTTTGACATACTGAAAATTGCCATCTGAGGAGGAAGAGGCAAAGAAAGACAGCTGATCAACAGTGACAATTTTCCCCTGATGGGGAAAATGGATCACGCGGAACAAAGATGAGGCCACAGCATGCATGGCATATGTCCAAATTCAACCAAGTAGAAGATTATAATTGAGATTGGCATCAACAATATCTACTTCGACTTGCGCTGTCTTTCCTTCTAGGGTGATGGCAAGGTTAGGTAAGACACTGAAGGGTCATGAATCGCACCGCAACACACCTTGAGAGGGTGGCCACACAGCGAAATCAAGGTTAGGGCACTCGATTTGTAGAGGGCCAAAACTTGGGGTAGAAGAAGAAGGCACAAGTTATTTTTCTTTCCCAGCTACCAGAGCTGGAGTTTGATAATCTTTCGACTAGATGGACAGATTAATGAGCATGCTCATGATGAACACTTGAGATCCAAAGGAAGTAGATCATATTTTTTCTACCATTTAGGTCTTTGGAGATGGAAATGTATCTTTAAGGACAGGAAGGGTCCCTTTGAGCAAGCGACGAGCTTTGAATCGTCTAGGACAAACCTTAGTGTAGTGATCTTCCTCACAAATGAGGCAGAGATACTTAATTTTTCATTGTGAATATTCACCAGTAGACAATTTGGGAGGACCCTGTTTCAAGACATCGGCTCTAGCTTTGGCTTTGCCTTTCTCTTTTCCTTTCAAGGATTTGTCTACTGTGGTAGACTAGACAGTGTGGACCTCTAAGGTTTTACCAGCACCAAGAGGATTCTGTGATGAACTATTATGAGCAGCATTCGAGAGTGACTGCTACTCGGAATAAGTTTTAGTAGGGGTTTGGGATACGTAACCAATAACTCCATCAACGGGAGGAAAAACTCGTGACTTTAATGTTGCAGGATCGAATGATGGTTGTGCAGAATTGGGTAACAACTCGTTTTAAGTGCCATACTTAAAGTAAACTAGATCTAAGTACTGGGCTTGAGCGATGGCTTGTTCTTCAGTGACACATCCACCCATAGCTATATCGTGCGAAATTGGGGCTACAAATGATTTGGTAAACCATTTAGAGAAAAAATGATCAATTATCTCAAATTTGATCAGGCGACATCTATGTCTCCATTCATGGATATGATCAGAGATGTGTATCTCAGTGTCTTGCTTAAGTGATGTGAGAAAATAGGTGCCAATTTCATAGAAAATAGGTAGCTAAAAATGCATGAGGAAAGACAGGGCTAATGAATTGAAGTCATGGAAAGTACTTAGAGGTAGCTTGATGTACCATTTCACTACAGCACCCATAAGGGTTCATTGCAAAAAAAAAATATGGATAGAATCATCCACGTACGAGTTTGACAAGCACCAGAGGTGATATGTCATCACATGGGCATGAGGATCTTCTTTAGCTTTTCCATCAAACTTTGGCCAATCACTTGGTATCTTGGACGACACCAGAGGCCAGTACGACGAGTGAAGGATTGGAACATTTGTAAGGTGTGATACATCTGGAAACTGAATTGTATCCAAGAAAGATAATTGAGTGTTAAAAGGCATGGGAGGTCAATAAACGGGCCCATAGGGAGGAGCCCATCCCTACTGGTAAGGATGTTGGCCCCACAATGGGGGATTTTGGCCATATGGCATCTGAGGCTACCCCCATTGTAGATTACCTTGACCATAGGGATCATTCTGACCTTGAATACCTTGAAACTATCCAGGCACAGGTTGTTGATAGGCAACGTATGGGTTAAAATTTTGTTGAGCCTATTGACCTTGGACATATGGATATGGGATCCATTGTCGTGGAACATAGGGCTGTTGAGCCTATTGTACCTCAACAAGAGGGTTATACTCTCAGTCCCTGGGCATAAGGTTGATACACTTATTGCCCTTGGACGTAGGGGTTTTGTAGCTCATGACCTTGGCCAGCAGGATTCTCAACTTGTTGACCTAGGACAAGAGGGTTTTTGGTTTGCTGCTACAGGACTTGACCTTTACCCTGCCCTTGCAAGGGTTGAACTTGTTGTTATGTATACAAGGGTTGTTGTTGCCCTGGTTGGTTTTTTTGTTGCAAGGGCTAACCTTACGGTTGCAAAATTTGCCCCTGGGTTTATAGGGATTTTCCCTACGAGGGTACATGTTGAGAGGTATGCAGAGCATATTGCATCTATTGTTGCATGACCTACTGTAATTGTTGTAAGGATTGACCTTGCGGTTGCTGTAGGTAACCTTTCCATGGGATAAATTTCCCTTGGTGTTGCGTGGAGAGCCCTTGTTGCAACAAAGATTCCTCTTCTTGCAACAAAGGCTACCCTATTTGTTGTAAAGGTTGTCCTTGTTGTTGCAAGGGTACTTGAATAGTGCTTGGGAGATTACTGAACTAAATCTAGCTGTAGCCAGGATGGATGTACTGCCTAGATTGGAGGGTGTAAGGTTGATTAACCAATCCTTGAGAACCATATGGGACGTAAAGATTTTACTATTGGACCTAAGCCCCATAGGGCTACTGATACTAGAAATTTCTCGATCCAGACAGACCAACATGATTCTAAACCTGTTGGTACTAGACATTGCTAGATCCAGTAAGATCAACATGGTTATAAATAACACTAGAAGAGGGCTGGTTTATACCAAGCATGTGAGCTTGTGAGTCATTCACATTAGTGGCACCTGATTCCATAGAGACATTCAAGTTGTGCCCCCCAGTCAGTGGCACAATCTAGACACTAACTAATGGGACAGAAGAACTGATAGAGATGATCTTTGAAACTACTAGTTGTGACTAAAACGTAACTAGGATTGATGATACAAGAGTATTCAAATGGTGGGTTTCACTGGGACTAAAGTAACAACATGTTGAGTAGTCATGTTCATGACGAATAAACCTAACAACTGATTCCCATACATAGTTATGGGAGAGTGATGAGGAACTAGGTGTGCCTGAAACTAAGTGCCCCAAATACACGTAGCCAGGTGGAAAACTAGCAGGAATACCTTAAAAATAAGGGAAACCCACGTGAGGGAACTGAAATTGAAATCTTCTCCCTCAATAGTATGTGGAGTAGAAACTTCAAACTCATCCATGTTGGGTTGTGTTATAT
>APFE030617792.1:18680-188422 GCA_000404065.3 Pinus taeda | reverse complement strand
CCCTCAGTTTATGGACATTTATGATTGGGGTTGAAGTGCCCAAAAATGTCTATAACAGTTGCCCCCTAAAGCATGAGGTCGTTAATCTTTTTGATGTCGGGTGAAATGCTTTACTATGAGGATCCGAAGTTTTTTCGAGCTGGGAGGCGACTTGTAATAAGATACAATACAATACATTATTTTGACAACATTTTTTTATGATCTAGCTGTGGTGGGCATTCCCATGCTCAGCTTTATAAATTCATTTTCATGTACATAGGACAAACAATCGTCTGTGTGGCAGACTGATGATTTGGACTCATCATCCTTTGATTTGGATGATCATCTGTTTGGAAATGATGTACACTTGATGTCTTTATATTCCTAAATATATCGCAGCCCGGATGGATGAAACTAGATCCGGGGTCTTCAATACTCGTTCAATATTCACTCGGAGTACAAGTCGATCCATGTGAAAAATGTTCTGGAGTCGAACATGGAAAGACATTGCCTGATTACCAGCCAATGATGTAAGCTGTTAACAGGTGCAAGAGGAATCACCAATAATGACAATGACTCTCAAGGTACTAGGTAAGGTAAGGTTTGGAATTCTCCAGTCACGGTAGTGTTACAAGGATGGCTAATAGAATCACTCTTCACAGATGTTCCTCGAAGGGGTAAACAATCATGTGGGCGTGAATGATCGGCTAAAACCAGAGTGGAGGTGATGATGAGAACTTGACCAAGGCTCAAAAGCTAGCGATAAGGCACTCACAATGGTTATTTACTGGTTCATATTTTAATGAGCTTAAACGCTAGGGGAAACATTTGCTCATGACTTATGTTTATTTTTTAACGAGCTTGAACTATGTGCTAAAATTGCTCGTGGGGGGTTTATTTTTTAATGAGCTTGAACGTTGTGGTAACACTGCTCACTAGTCGTATGAGAAGGATGTCTCATTCAAGGTACCATTTTGAAGAGGCTTGCACCTTTTGAAGCTTTGCCTCAAATCCTTTCTTTATGCAAGATAGGAAAGGACCAGCCTTACGAGTTTAAAGGGTTAGAGGTCCTACAAATTTAAAAAAATAAATAGTCGCTCTTCACTTGCATGCGAAAAGGTTTGCATGACCCCAGGTATAGTGAAAAATTTCTAGGTTACCATGAAAGTTCCCCATGAAGCGGATTGAATGCTTTCATGGCGATGTCTACCAAAATAGACAAAGGGGAGCAGTGCAAACGCATGCCACTCAGCATAACCTTAACAAAGGTATCTTATTCCAGCATAATCCCATTCCTGTGAGGATGAGTGTGTCAGACTAGTCATATATCCCTTGCGGAAATCCACTCTATACCCAAGGTTTTCCTGCCGAAACAGACCAGGGTGCATGCCCCCTAGGTTTCAGTCACATCCTCCTGAATCACTCGTGCTCATCAGGTAGACAGACTGGAGATCGATGAGACATTCCTTGCGTGAAAATACCATTTAGGGATGGCATTTGACTATTTGTGATGTGTAAACCAGGGAATGACATTTGGTCTACGAGCTTGACCATTCTGCCTTCGTGCATAAAACACATTACTCTAAAGAGTGAGGAGACGATGGCTCCTATGCAATAAATATAGTCTCGTCCAAGGAGTAGATTATAATCCAAGGGTCCTTGAACTACCATTACGTTCATGTGAATGGTTTTCCTTCTCAAAGTAATGGGAACATTTGGAAGGATCCCTAAAGTTCAATTGGTTCCTTTGTCGAAGCCTGACAGATTTCTCATTTCAGGCAAAAGCGATGGCGAACCAAGCGCTTTCCAAGCAGTTGAGGAAAGGATACTCAAAGGAGCCCCTTCATCAATGATGGTACCAGCCATGACCATTCTGTAAGATTGTACAATGATTCTGAATGGTACACTAGCTGGTAAACGGGGTCTGCCTAGTAGATTCCAATTGAAGGAAATGACTAGGTTGCTTGGTGGTGGGACTGAATAGACAATCGGATATGACTCTGATGAACTTCCTTCCTGCGATAAAGGAACAGGTGGACTACCCCCAAGTTCATCAGAGTCTGTGTTGATGAAAAGAATTTGAACGGTGTAATTCTCATTCTCTTCAATGACAATATCATTCGAAGATGACCACTCTGAAGGCAATATCGGGTCAACTACCGTATCGACCTTTTGATTTTCGTCTGGTATGGATTCAGAGAGTTCATTTTCAATGATATATGCTTTAGCTGACCACAATGATGGGCCAACAAGATTTTCAACCAGTGGAGGACTTGGCAAGAGTTTTTTATATCCAGGAGGAAGTCATAGAGGTGAAGTAGGACGGTCATCCAAAACTCTTTTAGCCTCGTCAAGCAAGGGACAACAGTGGACGATGTGATTACCTTCACACAATTTACAAGGAAATCTGGGATTCCTTTTCTAGCCAAGTGCTTCACTATCACTGGTTGATGGTGTGCATTCAACATGATCATCAGAGGTTGATGACACCGGATTGTGCAAACGAGGAGACTAGTCCCTTAAGATCCTAGGGATGCAGGGACAATCTCAGTGAAAGTGGTCTCCATTGCAAATGAGACAAGGAGATTTAGGTTTCGATGGTGCGGTGTGAGGATTTTCGCTAGATGACGCTTGGTTGCCCCCTATCGATTTTGGTTCCTTTTTCTTCTTTTCCTCTTTCTCCTTCTGCTTCTTCTTCTTCTCAGTTACTTGGTTTTTAGCTTTATCGGCTTTATCAAGCGAAGAGGGAGGAGGAGAGGGAGAATCATACGAAGTAGAAGGTTGGGAAGAAACTCTAGTGTCATCTAATTGCTGACTTGACTATTCAGGAATTACGGGATTCTGAACGATAGAGGTAGAGAAGATCCAGACAGGCAAACCAATTGTCAACCCTGGAAGTGACAAAGTGGCCATATGGGGTGCACCAACATCTCCCCAAGAGGAGAAGGGACTAGGATTTCCTCCAAGGGGAAATCCTTGGTTGGTAGACTCCATGTTCTCAACCTAAAGACCAACAAGGGAATTTGTGATGTTATTCCGATTAAAATAAATTTTAGACACTTTGACACAACTTGTTTTTTCAGTTTTAAAGAGTTGAGAAAAAAAAAAGATGACTCTAGTCGCCTTCGATTTTTATTGAGCCTAAAGTGACAAGTGCTCAGAGGACCTTTTCCTTTAAGGAGTCTGAAAAGGAGGAAAATGGAATTCTCTGGAGATCTAGGCAGAGGGGATTACCAAACCAATCAAAAAACTACAAAATATTTTTTATGGTACGACAGTCAATCTTCCCGAATGTTGTGTTCAGTGCATTGCGATTGATAGGGCAACAAACATGGCTTCCTAAGGATAAAGGATGCAGCCTATTGTGGTCTCCCAAAATATACTCGATGGTATGTGGGAGCACAAGTCCATACTGGCGCTTGTCGTCTCAGAGTGGAGGAATCACCCAACCAACAATGAAAGAAACAATTACTAGGTTTTACGACGCCGAAATACGTCTCTAGCCTAGACCTCTAGATGTTGTGCATTAGGTTCCAAAGCGTTGTTAGATTCATTAAATTTATTTTAAGTTGATTTTGCTTAAAAATTTTCCTTTCAGGTTCACCGCGTGATGTGTATACAATTCCTAAAATGCAATCTAAGATGATAAACAAACGTTTAATCTTCTTTTGACAATGAAAATCCTAGCTACTGAGGAAAGAAAGTTAAGAATCTTTCTGCAAAGAGCACAGAGCACACGCTAAATGAACTGTCCTAAATCAAAGCAGGCAGTCAAAATGCAAATGCACATGCATGTATTTGTTTTCAGCCTTCTTAATGTATGAATGAGGATAAAAAAGCTATGTGAAAATCTGAATTACTTTCAAAGCGACAATACTCAACAAGTTCCTTTTTCAAAATGAAGTGAATGTAAGAGAGACACTTTGCGATTTTGAAATGAAAATTTCTTTTCGACACTTTAAAATCTATTAATTCAAATCATATGCAATAGTAACTATATAATCAACTATCAAGAACAATGGGATTGTCTTCTAAAACTGAAAACGACAGCTACGACAATTTCAGATCAAGAAACAACAGTTCTACTATGCTACTTTTTTGCAAAAGAGAACTGAAAATGGCGCACAATACATAAAAACACTTACAGTTATTTGCACTATGGATGTGGAATAATGCAAGAGAAGGGGGTTTTCACAGAGATACACTAACCAGAGATAGCAAAACTCCTTAATAGGACTAAAAACAATGAGGAAAAAACCAAAGTCTGAAAGTAAAGTTAACCTTCCCTAACCATTGCACCTGTCACACTGTGAATTCAGTATGCAGCGCACCTACTACACTCGGGAAGTGTGATGCATATAGACTGCCTTGAAGGTAGGGTATGATGGTACCAGTGCGAGACTTTGAATGATTTTTTACTCACATTTTGAAATTTAGTTCAGGGATTTAGGCCGAGTAAGTGATGTTCAGTATATGCAAATCACAGGGGTAGATCTAATGAGGTTACTAGAGCCACCACTTAGGGCAATTAGATTGTTTGCAGATCGATTGTTTAATTCATAAACAAAACCCGGAGATTGACTGAAGCAATATTGATCTACTTTGCATTTGTATGGCAAATGCAGTTCAAAGTCTAGCTGGCTTGGCTTCAGGCTCCGTCTGTAAGTTTATAAAAGAAACAAAGATAGGCTAACAAACAATCTAGTCGCTCCCCAGTGGAGTCGCCATTTTGTTACCGGGAATAGCGTCCACTCGGATGCTGCTATTCCCACTAAGATTGGTAGCTATATTAGAAACAAACAAGTAAAGTCTACTTTCATTTTCCTTTATGAAAATAGAGAAGAGGGGAACCAAGGAGACCAACCTTAGTCTTGCACTTGATTTCCTCTCCTTCTTGATAGAGCTTTGTCGCTTCTTCTTCATTTGCCCAGCTTCAAAGAGAACCTGTGGAATCACAACAACATACTACTATCGAAGAAAAAAGATCTATATTCATAAATAGCATAGGACCATATGTGTGATAACCATACAAATTCATATATAAGTAAACATACAAGAATAGGGAGGGAAACTTGAATAACTTTATTAAGATAAAATGTAGCGAGAGGATTACAACCATATGTTCTGACCCAACATCATCCTCCAGCTAGAAATCCCTTCTTCACCTCAAGTAAAGCTTAGATCACCCAACACTATGAATATACACCGGAAAACCAACAACACTTCTCTATAAGATACAAAATTCGAGCCGCTGGATCTCTGTGATGAGGGATCCATATATAGATGATTGAAGGAAGGTGAGTCATCTTCTGGGGTCTTGATTAGTTTCCTCTCTCTGATAGTTCCTGCTTCCACTTGGAGAATGGTGATCTCTTACTCATCCCTGGTCAAAAACATAGAGGCAAGTGTCAGAGGGGAAGCTTCTGGAAGATTCCATGATCTTCCACCTTGCATTTTGTCCCTTCCATTTGTCCATTCCCGACCATTGCACCCTACAGAGGAGCCATTCAGTATGCATCACACCTTGTACACTGGGAAGGTGATATGCATTGCACGCTCTGCACTGGGTTTTCAGTATGGTCCAGTTTTGACCATTTATGAGTAGTTTTCAGTGGAGAACTTCTGGGAGACGATGTAATCAGTTGACCTTGTTCCTTTAGGGAGTGAAGCAACACTTTTAGGGACTTAGGAACCCTCATTTTATGGACATTTATGATTGGGGTTGAAGTGCCCAAAAATGTCTATAACACAAGGCGTACTCTTTTGATGGCAAACCTCGAATTCTTCGAGCATTACACTGATTGTTTCATTCTAGAAATGTGTACCCCTATCACTCATCAATATCTTAGGGCACCAAAATTTCATTAGGACATATTCAAACAAGAAATTTGCAACTATATAGGCAGTACAATCCTTCATTGGCTACCATTCTTCCCATCTGATTAAGAACTCCATTGCAGTAATGATGTACCATGTGCCTATCTTTCTTCCTGGTGGTTGTATTGAACCTATAAATTCAATTTCGCATTTCTCAAATACTTGTAATGAAACCTGAGGGTTTAAGGGATATTCATCTCTTTGTGAAGGCTTTCCCATCCTTTGACAAACATCGCATGCTTTACAAAATACCTTAGAATATTTATGCACTGTTAGCCACCATAACCCTGCACTTAAAATCTTCTATGCAGTGGCTCTACTTACATAGTGTCCTCCCACCAATCCTCCATGTGCTTCAGTAAGGATACTACCGTGCTAAAACTATAGAACATATCAGCGTAATATTTCATCTGTTCCCATCATATACAAATGTCTCAATATAATAGAAAAATCAGCTGCGTAGACCACCACTTCCTTTTTCTATTGAGTAGAATAGTCTTCCAGGGGTATACTTGTGGTCAAAAGCTAAATGATATCAGAAAAGTTTCATCCGCAACCCACACAATGAAGAGATGTGCATCTGACAATTCTTCTTCCAAATTGGTTGGTTGTTCACTTATCTCGATTCGACTTAGGTGATCTGATCCTATGTTCAGCCATCCAGGCCTCACTATTACTTCAAAGTCATACTCCTAAAACAACAACAACCACCTATAGATCCTCCCCCCCAACATAAGCTTGTTGACCATGTAATTGAGAGCGGAGTGATCTTTGTACACATTGAAATTTCACCGAACAAATAATATTGAAACTTTTACAACACGTAGACCATCACAAGCCCTTCACGCTTTGTAGTGGAATAGGTATTTTTGGCTTTTGACAATTTTCTACTTACAAAGGCTATTGGATGATCAATATCACCTTTGCCAAGCTAGGTCAATACCACACCTAATGCAATACATGAGGCATCTACATGCACATGGAACTCTTTCTTCCAATCTGAAAATACTAAGATGGGCATAGTCACCATCTTGTCCTTTAACACATCAAGACTCTATTGACACTCTTCATCCCAACAAAAAGTTGCATCATTCTTTAATAGTTTCTCCATCAGTGCGTTTATCTCGGCATCAGACTTGATAAGCTTCCTGTAGTAGCCTATGTGGCCTAGTGTTTCACACAGCTGGTTAACATTCTTGGGAGCTTCTAAATTCACAATTAATGTTATCTTCACATGGTTCAACATAAATCCCTGCTTGCATAGTACATGGCCTAGAAACATACCAAAAGGAACACAAAATATACATTTATTCAAGTTCAACGTGATTTAATATTTGCGACATGTATTCAACATGAGGCGCAAACTTGCAACATGGCGTTTCACTAATCTGAGCATAGTCCAGTCATCAAAATATGCCTCCAAGAATTTGTGAATAGTCTCCTTAAATGCTACGATTACTACCCTAGAAAAAGCACAGGCGCATTCTTTAGCCCGAATGTCACTACTGTATAATGAAAGCAACCCCACTCTATTGTGAAGGTTGTCATGCTGTGATCCTTTATTGCAATCTTTATTTGATGGTATCCTAAGAATAGATTAGTGAAAAAATATGCCTCCTGGCCTCCAACATTACCCAAGACTTAATCTATAAATGGTGTTGGAAACAGATCATGAATGCATGCATCATTAAGCTTTCTAAGATCTATGCATATCCTAATTTTATGTTGTTGTTTTTTCTTTTCCTAGACAATCATTAAGCTCACCCAATTAGATTCTTCTACGAGCTCAATATTCCAACCTCCAACATTTTGTTAGTTCTTTCTGTACCTTTTCTTTATACTTAGTGTTATCACTCATGTTGTTCCCTAAAGTTGTGAGAAAGGGAATGCGGCCGAGGTAACCACTAACCAATCTTTTAGAAATAGATTCTAGGAAATCTGCATCCAGAGAGGGCTCTCTCTTTATGATTTAACATTGTTTTGAAAGGTATTAGGCTAGGTATGATTTTCGGGGGTTTTGTTTGGTTTTTTGGATGGTGAGATTCAATAGAGCAGAGGTGTAAATCTGATAATTTCAGTACATTGGGCAAATTGAGTCAATGAAGAGGGTTTTCTGGATTTGGTTTCTTGGTAGAAGATGGTTTCATAGAGTAGGGTAGTCAAACAAGGAGCAAACAAAGATCTGAAATTGGATGGAATGGACCTGAAATGGTTTCAAGGGCAGTTAAGAATCCTTCAACATATTCAGGGAAGGGAAGTGGACGATTACTACTAAGGAGCAGTTAAGAATTCCCTAGAAAATAATCAATATGATAGAATTAGGAAATAGGAGCAATTAAGAGTTACATTGTTCATGCTAATATTGAAGAAAACACAAAGAATGATAATGAATGAAACACAGAGTGCATTTAAGCAAATTATGAAATAATCTTTATCGTTACCATTTAGATTGTGAAACACAGATAACATAATAAAACTTAGAAAAATAACAGAACAGAAGATAGAGGGACTTATTGGTCCACTGGTTGATTCAAGAATTCTGTGACAAGTCCATCTGCTTCAATTCCATATCGAGAGAGTCCAACGACATATGATTCCCAAAATCTTTTGTATTGAAAATTTTAGTGTTACTGAAAGGTCTAAGAATATTTCACCAACCCAAAATACTTCGTTATGGGGGGTATTTACACAAAATATCTCACAAAATATCATAGAGAGATAATATCTAGTGATGATTCATTATTTTTTACAAAAGATAAAAACATCTAGTCATGAGAACATAGAGGAAATAAATGATGTTGTGCCGGAAGCTTCGTCTTTGTTAGATGTGCCGGAGGTAGGTTCTGTAAGTTGGTTTACACCTGTCTTTCACTAATAGTCTATGTTGTCTGCTCCCTTTGGTCAGATGTCTTCAATATGCCTTGACCCATCTCACTTTTATTCTTTTCTGTTCTCCTCATTATGGTAGATGACCCAAAATCTTACTTCACCAAACATACCAAAGACAAGTTCATAAGATACCTAACATATCTTGCCACCACTCTAGTGCTGGTAGTTTATATCCCTGTAGCTTTCTTAAAGTCTCATCAGTCTCTATGTATCTAAAGAAATTAGGTGGGATGGTGAATAGATGTTTCACTTCATGCTCAATATAAAATAGATTTTCCAAGTTGTTGTAGAGGGTTTGGCCAGATGGAAGTGCCTTCTCTGCTGAAGTACTTGATGATGCATTAACTTGATCAATAACAGACTTATTTAATTTGTGCATGTACTCTACATGTCTCATTAGGCATTCATTAATTCCAAATGGACTTGGAAAACCTTTTTCATGCAAAAATACAAACCTTTCTATGAAAGAATCAATCTCCACCTGCATGTCCTGACATCTCCTTTTCAAATTTTGCATCAAAGTTCGCATGGTTAAAACTTTTTTGATATGCAAAATGGTGCCTGTCTTGTCTTTGATTTGTAGTGCCTCCAGTTCTTCACTGGTCTTGGTGTTCAAAAAATGTATTATCCTGATAGCTTGTTCATGCATCTGCCCCAATAAATTCCTTATCTTTTGAATCTCCACTTGGGCCACTACTATCAAGTTAATCTATTCATAAATAACTTGAATAGATCTCCACATAGTACCAAGGGATTGGTTGATGTTGGCCCACAAAATGCCCTTGATTTCTCCTAGAGGTTTATCCAAAGAGAGATCCGTTTCCAAGGCTCCCACTTTGTTCTCTAATGCTTTAACCTCTCTTGTTCTTTCTGCCACAGTCATCTTGGATTTGTCATAACTTATTTCTAATTTTGCCAATTTCTCTTTGGCCTCTTTTAATTCTGATATTTGGAGTTTTAATTCCTCCATGGATTTTATTAATTCCTCTGTGGTCATGCCAGTAGTTCTGCCTGCTACTCTTGTTGTTGCCGCTCCTAATGTAGCTGTAGTTGTTTCTGCTGTGGCTGCTGGAACAATGGGAGGTAGTGTTGTTATAACTATTGAAGGGGCAGTTGTGACTGTAAGGACTACGTTAGGTGGCTGGGAGGTTGACTCTCCCTACTTTTCTTTTAGCGCTATCTCCAATGCCTACTCAGTATTAGTTAATCTTTCATTTAGCTTCATGAGAAACTCCATCATGCCCTCCTCTAATTTCTGCTATACCACTTCTGTTGTTTGAGGATGTATAGTAGGGGGCAATTTCAGCTGTTTTCTCAAGGAAACAATATCTTCTTCTTTCTTCTTCATCAGTGCCTTTATTCCTTTTACATCATTTGGATCATGTCCCAGCTCAATAATAATTTCCTCCAAGGACTTTATCTTGTTTTCCTTAGCAAGAGAGGAGGCTTTCTCCAAATCCAGTTGAGCGGAGGTGTTCTCCAAGGAGTTTTGCAAGCTATGAGCCAAGATGGCTTTATCAGCTAGTGTGGAATAGACCATCTCTCCAGTTTGTTTGTACAGCTCAATCTGGTCCATAGGATGAATATCCTTTTCCAATACCTACAGATTTGTTCTGATGTAGTCAGCTGCTGATTGTGGTTGTTGCACCTTGGGCTTAAAATAACTCATGATCATCTTGCCCTCCTTAATGTCATAGGCCAACATCAACCTTTGCTGGTTTGTGGGGGCCATCCTAAGATACTGGTTATAAAGTTGAACTCTTAGTGGGTCGTTTCTGGCCTTGATCTCCATGAATGTCCTTTTTATGTCGGAGGCCTCTTTGCTTCGTGGCCTAGTGGACGAAACTTCCACACTATGTTGCCTTTCTAACTCCTGTTTGTGTGAGCTAGTTGATGTGTCCACCATTGGGGAAGTCTACTGGCTGACTACCCTTTCACCTCTCAGACTGCCTGTTGTTTCTTCATATATTTCCTCTTCAGAGTGAGGATTTAATCTTTGCCTCTTTGCATCCGACTGTTCTGTTGGTCCACTCATGTGTGTGGGGTCTTCCCTGTCTCTCCTTTTTCCTTTTTCCTCAATTAGAGGAGTCTGCAATGTAGGAACCTCTATTACTTTGGTTTGGACTAGAGGAATTTGCTCTTGCTGATTTGTCATTGCTAGTTGCTCTATTTCTGCCACTTCCTTTCCCTTAGAGATCCCTGTAACTGGAGTGTTGGCTTCTTGTACAGGCTGCTGAGAAGTTCCAGCTGAGGATGCACCAACTCTTGCTTGTTGAGGTAAATTGAAGGATACCTATCCAAAAGGGTCCAGGTCAAGATTTTTTTCAAGGTCTTTCATAGCTTTTTCCATTTTCTCTTTCTCAGTAATCTCTTCTACTAGTGTACCCTCTACCTAATCATCTTGATTAGAAAACTATTCAATTTCAAGGATCCTATGATGTACATAAGCTGACAGCCTGTTTATTACTTTTCTATCACTTATAAAGATAGTTGGGCCATAAGGCACCCACCAAAAAATTTTCTTTAACTTAAGTTGTTCCCCTAATATCTTATCAGCATCTTCCCATGCCTCCCTTTTATTGATGACAAAAGGGCCTAACTAATTTTTTATTCTCAGCTGAGCCTTTTCCTTTGTACTACAAAAATGGGTTAAATCTACATTGATAAGCTGCCTGAAGTACTCCAGTACAAATAGTCTCATAGGCACAAATTTGGGTAGCTTGTAGGGGCACAGTTCACAGCCATATATCCTGATTTTAGTGTGATTCTGGTAGAAGTACCAGTCACCTATCTTGTACTATCTGGAAAGCTGTAAAATCCTCTTTATATCAGCAAAGAGCCTAGGAGGAAGAGCTCCTACCAATAGAGTGGTGGTTGGATATACAAATAGGTCAATGAATTCACAATAGCTATAAGGGGATTCATGGACATTGTGGAAGACTGAGGTCCAAAAGAGCAATGTGGGTTATCTCTAAATTGGGTAATTAAGAGCCTTAATTAAGCAAAAATCCCATGGAAAGAGGAGCTAGAGGTTGAGTGGGTTTGAACTGTAACATCTCATTGATGGATTAAGCAGTTATGTAAAAGAGGACAGTTTTGTATGGGGTTATAACTACTTTGGTGACAGGGTCATAGTTGGCACAACAATGGTGGATAATATCTGGGAAAACATTGACTGAGGGAGGGTAATACCTGGGAATATTGGATTCCCATATTCCATAGATGTCAGAGTCACTGAGATGACTATTCCTAACTCTGCAAAATGCCTGGAGATGGTTCATGTCACTAGATAAATCTTTAATTTGAAAATCTCTGTCAGCCAAGTGTAACCAATCCTGGTCCTTATGAGGTGCATTGAGGGGTGCAACATTCAGGGCTATGGGAGCTTCCATGTGTGGTTCTTGTGTTCTCAAACTGGAAGCTGGGCTTTTGTGGAAAAAATGAGCAAGACAACGGTTGTGGGTGTATTTATATGAGATCTACAGACTGTGTTCACTAGAATTTGGCCTTTTTGGGTAAAATGTGATAGAGGAAAACAAAATTATAGGTTCTGGAGGCAAATTGGGTAAGTGCCTATTTTTTCAAAGACGAACAACACAATTGCAGGTTGGTTGGCGAGCTCTAGAGCAGGAAGTTGAGATTTTCTTGGTCAGGTGGCAGACTGGACATTCATGTTATCGCCCGAATGTAATTTTCATGAACACAGTGTGCAGAGAAAGCGGACAAAAATGACATTTTGTCGTCTATTTAACAAAATTTTGGCTTTGGCAGGGTTTTCTGTCATTTATTGCATGGTTGACATCATTGGGATTGGACGTGTTGTCGTTCAGTAGAAGGGTGGATGGTGACGTGGTTGTGATGTGGTGGTGATGTTAGCGAAGGGTCAGCAGGAGGGCAGTAAGTTGTTTTTCCTGCATCGCTTATGGGTTAAAGTGGTTTTGGATGGGGGGGTTGCAAGAAGTGTCGGCGGTCAACACGCGTGGCAGTGATACCACCCATGCCCCGGGCAGTAAAGTTCAGCGGCAGAGGGGGGTGTGATATGATTGTGACTCGTCCGATGCGAGGGCGTTGATCAGATGGTGGGCACTATACGGAGATGGCGAGGGGTTAGTGAGCGGGCCTGAGTTTAATAAACGTTAAATTAATCACATCGGGTGCAATTTCATTGGTATGTGGAGTTTGGTTATTAATTAACTCAGGTGGTTATTATTCGATAGTTTGTGCACGAAGGTTTTTAATCAATTCCAGATGAACCATTAAACCCTCATTTATATAGTGTTATGGTTATAGTTAACCAGGGGTGGGATATTAATAGCAGGGGATTATATTATCTATAGTACAGGATATGGAGATCCTTTTCCAGGGAATTATATAATACCAATTAGTGTTAATATGACAAATAACGAAAGTAAGCGCTAAGTTTAATGTTTTTATGGAATTTTTTACATAAAAACTTAGGCCAAGGGAAGAAAGGGGGTCCAAATAAGAAAGATGGCCATTTTCCTAAGTAAAATGGGAATTCACTTAGGCAATGATGAAATGGAATGAGTAGTTTAGTGATATTAAGCAGATCTTAATATCTCTTGGGAAATTAGTGAATGATTTGGGAAAAAGCTATGAAGGGAAATTAGTTATGAAATCTGCTTCACTTGAGCTGTATCAAAGTATTTGCTTTGCACTTGTGATGGGATTGATAGTTAACATATTTACACAATACATCACAAGTCACATTCTGAAACACCATTCTGCCTACCCAACCTAATTTGCGTATCTCCCTCTATCTTTGGGTGCATTTGAACAGGCAGCCCCTCATTATCTTCTTTTTCTTCTCATTGCAATCCTATCTAGATCTACCCTTTTAACATCCAAGGGCTCAGGTTTAACAGTTGAACTCCTTTGATTCTCTACCTATCTTGTTATCTATCAAGTTTAATTAGTTTGGATAGATGTTATTCTCTGTCTCTAAAACAAGTAAATTCAAACCATGAACTAGCTAAAATGAAGTTGTTTGTCCATTCATCAATGGTGGCATAAAACAACCAGCTGCACACCATCAGATTAGTGCAAAAATAGAATAGTAGTGGCATTTTGGACTTGCACACTTTCCTAGCCTTTTGTTTGGGGTTAATTTCTTTCATTTTCTTGACCTTTTCATTCTTTTTTTCCCTTTGATTTTTCTTTTAGGGCATACCCTATTTACATTTTTAATTTTTGATTTTTTGTCAATATGGAAAACCTTCGCAATGAGGCAAAGGTATGAACATATTAGAAACCTCATCCATGCCAATCATGATATATGACACCTATTTCTATAAGAACCTAACACTTCGGATTGAGTCGATAAGGTCTTTGCTTTACATTCTTCACTATATATTTCAAAGTAATTTTCATTATGCCCAAATCCCCTACAATACCCTTTAGATCCTAGAACTTTGTTGGGAATAGATCTTGGTATTCATGTAATAGTTTGGCCACCTTATTGACTGTATCTTTGTCCCAATAGTCTCCTACCTTCGTGAGCCTAGGCTCCACATCAAATCCAATATTTACTTGTTAGGTTTTCGACAGCTCTATTACATCAAGGTTATTTGTCTCAGGTCCTTCTACCTCACATTGACCTTCAATTTCTAGAATATTAATATATCGTGGATGAGGCCTCCTATTCTTCTTCGGTCATCACATTGTATAACTCTAGTGCATGGCACAACTATGTACTCTAGTCCGGTTGTACCCACTCCATCGACTCTTTAGGTGATCTAAAAATAGAGGCCTTAATCTCTTGTAGTGCTTCATCAATGCATTCAAATCCATCCTCAAAGATGAAAGTTAATAAGAATTCTTCCTTCAAGATATCCTATTCAGTTGTCCTGTGGCATAGCTTTGTTTCCATGTACC
The DNA here is from genome assembly GCA_000404065.3 of Pinus taeda. NCBI lineage: Eukaryota > Viridiplantae > Streptophyta > Pinopsida > Pinales > Pinaceae > Pinus > Pinus taeda. The sequence continues at coordinate 173,782 of APFE030617792.1, read as the reverse complement.
AATTCATGGGAATAGTATCTAAGGTGTGATAGAAGATATGCACCCATTCTGGTTGTGGCTCTTCTCCCCAATCTTTCATCCATCATGCCAAAATGCTCACATGGGTCATCCTTTCCACTATACTTCGCAGTCATCTAGGTATTAGCATATCCAAACCTTAGCTTCATCATCCACTTTCTGCTATACTTTGTAGTCATCTAGGTATTAGCATATCCAAACCTTAGCTTCATCATTTTTTTGTATTCCATCAAGTCAACAAAGCTTTCCTTATGCGTACCCCACCATTGGGTAGGTGTAGCACGTAGTGCCAATTCAAGTGCCTGTAATCGATGTTCCTTGGGCACCTCCCTTTTAAACTCATCCAAAAAGAGATTAAAATCATTTAAGCCATCATAATGCAGAAGTTTTATTACCTCCGTGGAAACACACTGCAACAATTTTGTCATCATATTGCAACATAGTGTAGAGACCTCATGTAACTTATTATGTTAGTGTTTGAGCTCTTCATCTGAATCTGAGGTACAGGCATTGTCTCTATCCCATGCAATCCATCCATCTACAATGGGATTGATTTAGTATTTGTCACACACAATAATCTTGTAGATTTAATCCAAATAATCCTCCTCCTCATAGTCATGGACTGTTTCAGTGTACCGTGCTCCTTTAGCAAGGTCCAATGGCACAATAACCTTGAGCACCTTCCTCTTAAACCTCATATTCTACTTCTTCAGATTAATCATCACATCCATGTCAAAGGCCCTATCAATTCCTAATAGTTCGAGGTAATGGTTACTGTCATCCACTATTTCAATGACCTCAAAATCGATAGTGTGCTCATTCCCTCAATGTATACCATTACAACATATAGGCACCCCATCAAAATAATATTTTGTTGATTAGCCATGTGAAACTAAATAGTAGATCATTGTAGTGCAAGTATCCCCATCCTTTCTTGGGTCGATTTAGGTAGTACATGTGCATTATACCCTATATCCAAGATTACTTGGTCAATTTTATATTCTCTAATTTGTGCGGTCAGCCTCATTTCGCAACTTGTTCGCTTCTTATGCTTACCAAGTTTTGTCATAGTCTATTGTTCTGAAGGAATCTTAATCTTACTCATACAATTGTATATCAGTTCCTACATGCCTTCTACTACCTTGTTATCTCTCAGCACTTTCATATAGGTTTTTAGAAAATAGCTAACAACGAAGGATCCACATCTTTCACTTCATTCTTCCCAGCTGATTTCTCTTGAGTTCTTGACATACAAGGCTCAATAAGGTTCTTTTTAGCTTCCATGAAATTTTCTTTAGCCTAGTTGAGATCAAACCCAACTTCCTTTTCAGTAGCCTTGCACATCTGTCCCTCGATTCTTGGTTTCTTTCCCTTATCTTCACATGTGGCCATACCATTGCATGTTATGATATTGATGTTATGATCATCTTAATGAGACTCTTCCCTCATCATCTAGATATTCTGCGTATGTTGTGCGATTTTCCTCTTATTTTCTTGAATTATTTCTATAAGTATTAGGCAATATTATATCACATGGTTGTACTATTTGCAATATTTACAAGATGGTTGGGTTGGGTTTGAACAGTCACATGCAAAATCTCTAGCTTTTCCACAAATATAGAAAATTACATGTCCGCAACCTCAATGAGCTCCTCCTGCTCTTCCTCTTCCATGACCTTGAAACCATCATGCGTTGCACCTACACTTTGTTCCTGAGGGCAAGTTTCTACCTACATTCAATAAGTAGGGGATCTATCCATCATTAGTTCATAACTTCGAAAATGGTGCTTGTCATGTCCTACATATTTGTAGAAATTGGAAAAGAAGTATTGTGGGGTCTGCAGAAACTAATGTAGTAGGTGAGAATTGCTTGTTGCATGTTGTCTTGTAACGTGAAAAATAGTGCACCACAGCTCTAGTCCTATGCTTGGCCTAGCGATATTCTTTTGCTTCAGGGGGAGTTTCCCCCACAATAAGATAATTATGATAAATTGGAAAATGGTCCTTATCATCATCGTGACCCTTTCATTTAAAGCACCAAACTTTTGCACGAACTTTAGGCTAGGCTCCCTTTCCCTTCTTTAGGCTCTGCAACTCCATGTGCAAACTTTCCAACTATGAGTGGATCTATTTTACTACAATGTTTATATCTTGTATTGGCAAGGCTTCCAACCTCATCGCGATCTCCACAACTTCTTCATGTTTGCTATCTTCTGTAGTGATAATGGTAGTATTAGGTGGGGAAAAAACAAAGTAATGTACCAATATTTGTGTTGTTCATCTGTGACATTCATGTTAGCCTATCCAATCAAGCATTTTAACCTCTAATCACAATCCCATGAGGATTCATTTACCACTTGTTCTATCTCCGTGAGGACCAGGTATTCTAGCGTTTTATCGTAATCCCATGAGGATTCATTTACCACTTATTAGAAATAATACTAAGAGGGGGGTGCATCATTATTATCAGATCAATAATTTTTATTTCTGAAAGTAATTTATATATGCTATTTCTGTGAAGTAAACTAGCGTGTACACACAACATTGATTAGAGAAACTAGTGTATACCCACAAAACTTGCGATTTAGACAATTTATCATGTGTTGATCTTTAACCAGTGCTTTAGTAAGTTATTAAATAGTGGAATAAAACATAATAAAGCATCACACATAACCAACACACATGAACATCAAGATTTAAGTTGGAAACCCAATGTGGTGAAAACCACCTGCTGCTGTCGTCACTGTCTTCTTTTGATTATAAGAAGATCTGTTTATAGTCTTCTACTGGTGTAGACACATACCAGTACGTAGGCACCCACCTGTAAAAGGCTACAACCTTCTCTCATTTTCCAGATTTTACTAGAAGGGAGACACAACCCCCTAGCTCTTGTACTAGCCAATATGTTTACTAGTACATAGGCACTGATGTGCAGAAGGCTACAACTTTCTTTCTTCTTCCAGGGACCATGTTTCATAAATTTTCAGACTGGATGTTGCTAGTACATAAAAATACATACAAGGGCCTTGTTTCATCAAATTTTCATACTGGACCCATCATAAACTTTGAAACTTAAACTACATCAACCAACATTCATTTAATCTGAACATTCAGATCACTGACACCAAAACACTTTGCTGAACCCAAAAACTTGCATCATTAGTCAGAACCAACTTTAACCTAAGAAACCATGCATCAGAATGTATATGCTACTTTACTGAACCCAACTTGTGGGTATCTGGTGCTTCCTTCAATAAAACCTGCGTATACCTTCAAAACTACTGAAACATAAGACTTCTGAATCAAGTTTGTACCGACCAAAAATACATTGAACATCTACTGTCAACTTATAGAGATTTACATAGGCAACAACAAAGATCACTCTTCTCACTTATACAATCAATCAATCAGATACCAACCTCCTTATGCATTCAGTTTTATATTCATATCTAAGAGGACTTCATTGATAGACAATAGTACAAAAGCAGAATTGATTAGATAGATCAGTTAGATATGAAGAAGAGGCTTCTTTTGCATACGCTATTTTGAAAAGTAGAACCTGTGTGTACACGCGCTTTTGTAGAGACATACTAGCATATAGATCTGAAAATATTAGCTCATAACTTTGTTGTACTTCTAGACTTCAGACAAACCCAAATCATGACATTTAAAGAACAAAACAGGTGAACATAATCAAATCTAGCCCAACCAATATCTGATCATTCAATAATAAGTCATTTCAAGTCTCATGATCCTGATCCAGCAATGAATTCAAGGTGCACAAAGTCTTTCAGATCAAATCACCAACATAGCCCCTACAACATAAAATATACTTCAGATAGAAGTATTCCTTAGAAACACATACACTTGCACACCCTGGCCTAATGATCTTCTCCTCCTAATACAATTTTATGCCTTTCTTAATATCTTGGACTGAAACCACTTAGGACCAATACCTTGGACCAAATACCTCGGACCAAATAACTTGGACCAAAACCTTGATTTTCCAAATTGTATGTGTTTTCCTATTATGATAGTGCGTGTGTATGTATACACTCTTTTTGTTCTATGAACCAACATTTATATGCCGTTTTAACTAAGTGGACCTGCTTATACTTCTTAAACTTCTTTATGTCAACCTTTTCCTTCACCTTCTTTATTCTGATTAGTAGACCTTAGTTCCATCTCCCCGTTCCTTTGTATGAATACCTTGTTACCTCTGAATATTCCTATTGTACTATGAGTTTCCTTTTATCAAGACTGAGTATACATCATTTTGATTAAGTGGACCTGCGTATACTTCTTAAACTGCTTTACATCAACCTTTTCCTTCACCTTCTTTATTCTGATCAGTAGACCTTAGTTCCATCTTCATGTTCTTCTGTACCACTGCTCAGTTACCTCTGAATATTCTTGTTGTACTGTGAGTTTCCTTTTATCAAAACTAAATTTACTTGTGAGTGAGTTTCCATCAAGGATAACACTTGTATCATAATGCCAACAATCTCCCCCTTTGGACTTGATAGCAACCATGATGGTGTTGATTACTGCAAGTTGTAGAAACTGTTAGAGATAACATGCAACACCAATTTACTCTCCCCCTTTGACATCAAGGGCAAAGGGTGGACCAAGAAAATTTCATCCTTTGATATACATTTTGTTGTCCATACTCACCCTAAGTACATGCTGATTCTACAAAGATAAAGGAATAACATGACTCTATAACTCAACTAAGTAATTATGACCTCCTTATGACCAATGACAAATACATACATAAATCACCCAACCAAGTGGGGATACACCACATTTAACTCATCCACCCAATCAAGTGGGGATATACCAATTGTTTATACATGATAGAAATACAACAATTATTACATCATCCATCCCATGCAAAGTGGGGATAAAAAATTACATCATATGTCTAATATGACTCATTGAAATATAGATCATGATAGAAGAAGTCATATCACGCCCTAGATCTTTACATGATTTATGAAACAAATGATATAAGTATCTGAAGCCGTAATTGAACTCTCAACCATGATGCAAACAATGTTGAATATTTTTCAATGCTAATGCTCCCCCTGAACCTGTGCTACTCATGCATTGTCAACAAGTCATTCATCAAGGCATATTTGTCAGTCAGATAAAAATCAATGAACAAATCATATCATCAGACTGTAATCATCAATATTAGACAAAGCACCCATATCAGAGTCTGCCCCATTTTTTTCTATCAGAAAAACATATACGGTCCTTCAGCCACAGAAAACTACGTGTATACTTGACTAAAATTCAAGAAACCCGTGTATAATAACCTTCCTCTGAAAAAATGGATGTAATAACAGGATGATGTAGCAACTACTCCCAGCTTTTGTTTGAGCTACTCAAATGTTTCTCTGGGTAATGTTTTAGTGAATATATCAACAACTTATTCTTTGGAGGGAACATACTCCAATTTTACCTTTTGTTCAAGCATTTGTTCTCGCATAAAATGGTACTTTATGGGTATGTTCTTGGCCCTGGAGTGCATGACTAGATTTTTCAAAATACTGATGGCACTTGTATTATGACATAGAATGGAAATGGGTGGAGTACATGTGATCTGAATGTCTTTCAAGTTTTGCATCATCCAAATTAGTTATGTGTAGCAAGATGCAGTAGTCACATATTCTACTTCAGTTGTAGATAAAGCAATCGAACTTTGTTTCTTGTTGAACCAAGACAATAGCCAAGAACCCATATAGAATGCACCTCCACTAGTGATCTTTCGATAATCAAAACTTCCTGCCCAATCTACATCTGTAATGCATGAAGGGTAATTTTTGTATCATTAGGATACCATAGTGCAAAGTCCTAAGTTCCTTGAAGATATTTGAAGATTCTTTCGACTGCCTAGATATGTGATTCCTTTCGATTTGCTTGGAACCTTTCAATAGTTCCTACTACATTCATGATGTTAGGTATGTAACCTGTTAGATAAAGCAGACTTTCAATCATAGATTTGCAAGTTGGTTAGTTTGTTGAACTTGTGTACCAAGAAAATAAGTAAGTTCATGGGTATAACATGTAGGGTATGCCATAATAGGTGCATCCACTTAGGTTGTGGCTTTTCTCCATAGACCTTCATCCACTTGGCTAGGTGTGCGTGCAGATCATCACATCCATAATACTTGTCTGTTAGTCACATTTTAGGCTTCCTGAACCATGTGCGCATCATCCTTCTACATTCATTCCAGTCCTCAAAGCTTCCTCTATGCGTACCCCACCACCTTGTGGGCATAGAGTCTAGTACCAAATTCAAGGCCTGGAAATGTTGCTTTGCTGACACCTCCCTTTCAAATCTGTCCAAGAAAGCATCTACCTCACCTAATCCATCATAAGTATGAAGATTTTTCACTTTTGTCAATACGCAGTGCAGTGATCTTGTCATCATATTACAGTTCAGTGTGGTTACCTCATGTAACTAGTTTTTCCATTGCTCTATCTCCTCATCAGAATCTGATGTATAGGAGCTTTTGCGCTCCCAAGAGATCCGTTCGTCTGTGGTGGGATTTACCCAATCTTGCTCTCGCGGAGTTATTTTAAAGATGTAGTTAAAATCATCATCACTTTCATAGTCATAGACTAGCTCTATATAATGCGATCCTTCAGCAGGGTCCAAGGGTATAACTACGTGAAGAGACTTCTTCTCAAAAATCATCTTGCACTTATTCAGATTAATCACCCAGTTCATGTGAGTGGCCCAATCAATTCCTAAGAGCGCAAGGTAGGGATTGTTGCCATCAAAAATCTCTATGACTTCAAAGTCTACTAATGCACTTGCTCCCTCAATATCCATGGTGATTCCCTACAATCTTCCCATAGGTATTATCTTCTACTCGTTAGCCATTCGTAGCTGAATATGATATCACTGCAATGTAGGCCTCCCCATGTGCTCCCATGTCTACTTCGACAAAACATCCACATCTAATCCCAGATCCAGAATTACTTGGTCGATATCATATTCTCTAATCTATGTGGTTAACCTCATTTCTCTTCCACTCCTCGTTGTATGCTTTCCAATCTTCTGGTTACACAAGGTTCTCTTGATGCGGTCCCACTGCATCTGTTAATGAGTTCCTATAGTCCCCTTACAGCCTTACTGTCACACAATAGCTTCATGCATGTTTCTAAGACCATTCTAAGCATAGATGGGTCCATTTCCGGCTCCACTCTATCCTTGCTTCCTGAAGTGGAGGCATTAACGAAGCTCTTCTTAGCTTCCATGAAGGTTTCCTTAGCGTACTCCAAATCAAACTCTGCTTCTTTCATTGGAGCCTTGTGAACCAAAGTACTATCTCCTGGATGTTTACCTTTGTCATCTCTCATCATGATTCCACTTCGGAGCATAATGTTCACATTTGAATCTTCCTCGTGTGGCTTAGACCACATCATCTACAAGTTTTGAGTCAGGAGAGGTGGTAGCACTCCCTTGTCGTGTATCCTAGCTATTAGCATATGACAATCTTCTATCTCACGATCAAACAAGGTACAATATAGACATGATGGGTATGTTGGGTTCATACAATCACAAGCATAATGTCCTTTCCCTTCGCAATTGTAGCATATCAATAGTCTGCAACCTCTTCCATGTCCTCCTCCACCTCGGCATGATCTGCGCCCCTCAAATCATATTCCTAACACTCCTACATTCGGGTCTAGGGGGCATGATTCATCCTGAACTCTATAGGTGGGAGTTCTATCCGTGATTAACTCATATATTTTATAAGTTCTCTCACTGTGTCCTAGTGGCCTACAAAAGCTATAAAACAATCTCTGCGAATTTTGTGTATACTTTTGTAACAAATGTCAATTGTCCGTAGCATGTTTCCCTCATATATGACAAATCATGCACCATAAAGCAGGTGTTGCCCTAGGTCCTTCTTGTGCCTCTGGTCTTAACGACATCGATGCTCCTCCCATGAGGTAATTTGTGAACACTGGGAAGTGGTCCTTATCATGAGCCTGACCCTTTCATTTTTCCCACCACACCTCTTCGTGCACTTCTGGTCAAGATGTTCTATCATGTTTCAGTTTCTGTATCTCAAGGCATAAGTTTTTCAGCTGCGTGTGGATCTGCTGAACTCCTAATTTAGGATCCTACATTGCAGTCTCACGTAGGCTCATCACGATCTCCAAGGCTTCCGCCTAAGTCTTTAACCTCTCTTGTGACATCGTGTTCCTCAAATGTGGCATTAGCGATGCTACAAACTATTTACGATGTTGTCCATCCATAAAAGTCATATTAGCTTCGTGAATTGTGCACTTTAGCCCCTAATTGAACTCCCAAGGAGTCTCACCTAGTAGCATTGTGATTTCTTTGAATCCAATGATCGACTGTGCCTCTGACCTCATCCTACTAAATTCCTTATTTAGTGCAATTTGGATATTTTGTGATTCCCGCATTCAGATTGTCATTAGAATTATTAATATAACATGTCATTGTGTAGTCTTGTAAGGTATTAACGAATGTCACTTTCTTTATATTCTCATCTATAACTCCTTGTGATTCCCATATGGCTCTTACCACAAACCAAAGCTGGTCTGAATCCTCATTTCCTACTCCCTTGAACACATGCAACTTTATCGTGCTTGCCATATTGACTCGCGATGGTGGTGGAGGTGGTACGTGTGAAGATGGAGGTGAAGGCGGTGAAGCTGCTAGTGGTGTAGGTGTGGATTTTATGCACAAAATTCTTTGCCTTATCAAATGGATCACACAGAGAGACCTTCGCGAGCTCTTCGTCATCCCCTCATAGAGGTGAAATCAAAGGGCTATTCTCTGGTCCCTTACTTCCTTCATTTTTGTAGTTTTTTCCACTTCACATAGCTCCGAAGATCAAGGTAATTTCATAACCCTCTTTTCACACAATATCATTTTAATCCAAGTATTCAGATACTTTATGTACTTACGTCACAGTCCTTTGAGAAAGTGTTGATTTTCCTCACTATAAATGACTGAAGTATCTACCGCAAAATCAGTAATGAATCCTCCTATAATCCGATCGAGCCAGTGATCAACAACGTGCCCGATCTTATCCTCTGATTCTTCCAATCTACACACCAACTTTGGGGTCCACACAATAGGATTATCGAGTTTCCAGCTTCCTTGGTTATCTGCTAGCTTCATGATCCACTTGCACAGCTCAGTAGGGAATGATGCAAAGAATATTTCATGGATCTCTGTGTACAGGTAGCAATCACAGATTCTTGTTCTCTTGCACTGCAAACTCTTAAATTCTCTTATCCAACCAAACATCAATTTCCTTCCTAGTTGGATTCCAATGATACAACATCAGACATCTCTATGTAGATTTTGGTCTTGGCAATGGAATCATTTGTTGGCTTAATGGGGCCTAACCTAGGTTTGGATTTAATTAGACAAACAAATCCCTACACCACTGGCCCTTTTGGTAACAACCCGTGGAGCGCGGATTGTGGTGTCACTCGAAGCAGTATGGGGGGATGTTGGAGCCAAGTTTACACACCCTTGAGATGTTTGAGGGATAGATTTAACCCAATTGTGAATACCTTCATGCACTGCCCTTACCCGCGAGACCTTCGTGATCTGTTATAATCGCCTTTGCATAGCCTTATCCAGGGGTTGAGGTGCTTTCGCACTACTAAGGCATTGATCGACGCTATTTCTCCAAGTTACACCATAAATCTTACTTATCTCCTTATAACTGTTATTTAACTTCACGTAAAAAAATACTTTATTTTATATTCACTTAATCAACATAATCATATATGTTTGTGCATCATATAGACAATATAAATGTAATTTGGACCCAATACATTGAATACAGAAAACAGTAATTAAATACAAAGGAATGGTATAAAATTCTCTTTATTAATGCTTCGATCAGTTATAGACTCAACTTGCCCTACACACTTAGCTACAAGGTTTTGTGCACTCAAATGTGAACTACTAGGCCTCTACGCACTCAGCTGTAAAGCCTTCTCCTACTCTAGGACCCAAGACTCAACTCTACACTTAGATAACACTCAATTCTTCATCCTTCTCTCACTTCGGTGATTTACAACTTAGAGCCTCGCTCTATTTATACAATCCCATGGTCCACAGACCATGGGTAGATCTCTAAAGCTGAAATTACATTTACAGAAATGAGGGCGGACAACCCTATGACTCGTTTACAAGTTCACATTCCGCGACCACAAAATGTGGAGTCTTTACATCAAATTTAACCAAAATTTGGGCTTTAAGCCCCAAAACTTCCCTTGGTGGATCTCTTGCCCAGCAGTAGTTTCTACTAATGGTCTATCATGCATTCTGAGTGTGATACCTCATTCCACATACGTAAGTATATCATAGCTCTTCCATGTACTTTCAGGTATATCAGGTCATATTTTAGTACGAAAAGTATAAGGGAATGCTCTCATTGTACGGTTTTGCATTAGACAATGCTAACAAGGATTGGGCCTCCATGTAATTTCAGGTATGTTTGGGAGGCCGAAATTAGGTTTATATCCATACATAGGTAACCGAGTTCGCGGCCTTGTATATTGTGATACACCGAAAACAACATTCGGGGAGATTACCTGCATGTATGTTAAGTCCTTGGCTCCTTTGAGGTGGCATATTGCAGTTCATAGTTGCTTTCTATTTCTTTTGCCTAGATTACACTCTTTTTATTTATTTCTTCTTATAACTAAAAAAAATTAGTAACCATGCAGGAAAATCAACCTTTTCCCCGTCGTTCATGTAGGACAATGAATAAACCACCTTTATAGCCTGAAGCTACACCTAGTCAGCGAAGGCAGTGTGATTTAATTGGGTCTAACACATCACAAATTTCTGGTTCTTCATCTGATTTACTGGAGTCACCTATACCGGTACACATAGTGATTCCAGTTACTCCTACTATTACTAGTTTATCTGCTACTAAAGTGGAACCTTTACAATTACTTGAGGACACTGAAAGTGAACTTAGTGAAACGATAATTGAAGTTGTGCAACAAGAAGTTGATCCTCAACCCAAAGTTGTTGAAAAAGAAATTACTTTTGAGCTTGAATTTGTTTAACCAGAAGTTGATCCCAAACCTATCATAGTTCCACAATAAGATACTTCTAAACTAGAAGTTGTTCAAGAAATTCATCCTGAACCTGTTGTTCTTTTACCAAAAAACTCAGATCCCAAAGTTGAACAACCAAAAGTTGTTACCATACTAGAAGGCGGTCGACCTATTTATCCTTAGACATCTATAACTATTGATACTTCTCGTTTACCACAAAGTCAAACACCTTAAATTTATTATGGACTTGATGGTGAAATCCTTCCACCTGGTTTGATTGCTATTGAAGACGAATTTGAAGAAGAAACTTCACCTAGAACTCCAACTCATTTTGGACCAAGGATTTATCTTTATCCTTCTTTTCCTTAGTTAACTTATACTACTCCTTTTGATCTTGTTTACTGTCAGACTCCCTTTGATTCATTAGGAAATTTATTGAGTCATTTTACTATGGCTGAAACAATATCCCAGACTGTGTCATATGTTATAGCTGCGAGAACATCTATTGTCGCTACTTCTTTGATGTTTACCAAACCAACTGAGTCACATCTATATGGTAGTTCATCTATCCCACTGGGTTACCAGGCATTATCTAGAACTCACTCTGGTGTTTCTTCTAGTCCATGGTCTTCACCCATGTCCTCCACATGAATTTTACCTAGTTCTCCACTTATGATACTGAATAGTTTCATCTATCAAGTCAATATCAAGCTAGTCCATTTGGTCACTATCCAATGTATCCACTTAACACTGGATTACCTCCATATGGAGAATAATATGCCCAATCCACTTATTCTCCATACTCTAGAAGGCCACCATACGGTAGTATACCATCATCATTAGGTCCAACTTATTTTGGAATAACTGTTTATCAATGGAAACCTACAATGCATGTTCAACCGAGGCTTGTGTATCCATCACAACCAATTCAACCTGTTTCATCCATACATACTACACCCATCGGTATGACTTTACCACATTTGTAAGGTTAGTTGATTGTATCTCAACATTTGCAAGCTAGTCCTTCCATCTCTTACCCTGAAGTTTTAGGTCTACAGACTCAGTATTCTGATCCCATTTTACAAGAATGGTTTGTGTCTGGAATCCAACAACCTCAGGCTAGTTTACCATTAATTAGGATGACTCAAACTTACATCGGTCCAATTTATCCACAACTTGGTCAAACTTATATTGGTGGGAAACAACCATTATATCAACAACTATGGTAGCCACAATACCAACAACAACAATTCCAATAGTATCAAACTTGTCCTGGACTTGGTCAACAAGCCTATGCCGGGTTTGGTCAACAACAGGCTTACCCAGGTTCTTGTCAACAAGCCTATGGTGGGTTTGGTCAAATACAACTTTATCTTGGTTCCCAACAACGACAACCTTACACTGGATATGCTCAACAAACCTACCCCTATCAAGGTTACTAACAGAAGATTCCTTATGTTGGTATACAAAAGCCTATTTCCTAGGTAATTCCATCTTCCTTTTGTCGCCACACTTGAACTACCAGATTTAAATCAACTTAGAAATGATCCCATTCTTTATGCAACTTGGTGGCTGGTGATTCCACACAAATTACCTTCTGATATTCCTAAGTTGAATGGAAACCCTGCAGAAGATCCATCCAATCATGTTATGAATTCTCATTTATGGTTTTCATCCAACTCCCTCAATGATGATTTAGTAAGACTAAGACTTTTCCGGCGAACACTCACTAGTCTAGCTGCAAAGTGGTATATTGAATTACCACGAGCTTCATTTGACAACTTCATAGCCTTAGCCACTACATTTTAACCCATTTCTAGTTGCCCATAAAATATGAAACTAGAATGGAACTATTGACCAACTTTAAGTAGATCACTACCAATCAAGTTTATGATCATATTCATGAGTGGCATCGCCATTTTCAAAAGGTCAAAACTTTCGTTCATGATAAGATTTTAGCTAAGTGTTTTATTAAATCCTTGTTGCCATCTATCATCAAGGATGTGGCTAAAGGAGGAGTTCTTACTAAAGAGAAAGTAATTTATAATGCCCAATACTTAGACTTGATTTACACCCATTCTGGCATGCTCTATGATAAGATTCCAAATGCACCTAGACTTGCTTTTACTATTCCACCACCTCCATCCAGTAAGGACTCTCATGCCGATGACGATGTGATAGGTTTTTCCAGCACTCAAAAGTCAAGTAGATCATCTAGTCAAACACTTTCTATTTCAAACCAAACCTCTAATACACCCAATAATAGACTTTCTTTCCAAATAAATGCTATGTCATCTGACAAATGTAAAAATGAAAAGGAACCTGGAAGGAAGAAAGAGGGGAAAACCAAAAAGAAATAAAATTCTCCCCCTAATGAGAAATCATCTGATTCCTCTTCTCCGACTAGGAAATCTCGTTACCCATGTTTAATTTTAATGAGGATAATTTTACGTGAGGTTTTACTCACTGCTCTGAAGTCTCAAAACTTCTTAAGACTTCTAGTACATCAGTTGTGTTCAAAGACCCTTTTCCAAACCCAAAGACTCATTTTCTTGATACATATCATGCTTCCACTTCACAAGTGCTCATGCTATTTGCCACTAAGCCTAATACTAATGTTTTGATGACTACATGAAGAAACGATTATGGCAATCCACCATCATTGTCAAATAACTAGGCTACAAATCAACCCAATACTTTGACTCCGACCTCATCTAATTATATTCCACCACTAATTGCACCAGAGTTAAAAATAAAACCGCCAAAGAGATTTGTTCATAAATCTACATTCAACCCTCGAGGTCGTGCAATGAAAAATTATAACATAGTAGAAGAGTTGGATCAGTCACCATTTTCTATGTCGATTCTTGAGGTTCTTCAAAATTGTCCCTCCCAAAAGCACGCTTTATTGTTAGCAATTGGTGGAATTGATCCAATGGATTCCAATCTCGTAATTTTTAACCATGCGGGTTATACACCACAATTACTGATCCATAGAATCTCTTGCAATCAGTTACTAAAGTTTGAGGTAAAAACTTGTTTAAAGAAAAAAAATGAATGGTAAATATCAAATGGTAAAATGACTTGGTAAATTCTTATTTCATGGTTATTTCATGTTCCTTAAATGAATAAACTATATTTTTTACCAATTTTTACAAATGAAACATATATGTTTAATCCATTTGGTGGTTCTTTGAGCAGGTTTACATCTGACATAATGAATTTCATATGCATGATCGTAAAATGTACTTTTGACCACACAACATACTTTTATCTACTTTTCGAGCTATTTCAAACATCGAAAAAGGAAACCCCCTAGAGTCCTGTTTTAGCTCTTTTTAGACTCTCAAAATATGAAAAGATTGTCACACGCTTGTCCTTTTCATCTTGTAAATGGATTGGAAATGAAATCTACTGAGTATAAGTTTAACACTCTTCCAGACTGAGATAGATTACTTACAAAAAAGAAATACGTTGATCGAACATGGGCAATAGGTTCTCTCTTGTATTATTTTACACTTTTATGGTCTTTAGCGACAAATTTATGAAAAATAACTTGCAGAGTTTTCTTTTTGTCCCTTTTCAAACACTGTAAATAGGAAAGGACCGAGTTCTCATTGTCATTAAACTCGTTAAGGCATCAAATAGTGACAAACCTTTCCATCATGATAATATCGAGTTTCACCTTTGCTAGACTCATTAAAACATCACAGAGCGATGGATTCACCCGAAGGGTAGAATTATACATCAAGCATATGTTATCCTCCTTAAGCTTATTAAAAAAATAATTAGGTACTATTCAACAATGATTGGGGAGAATGGGAAAAGCGATAAATCACTTTATGGTAGAAATTCACTCTTGAACATGGCACTTTAACTTCACCTCTGTGACTATTTGGGTTGGGTTAACTTCTTGATGGTTATCATATGTATGGTTTATCACACCATCCATCACTTTGGTTTTGGGTCAATGCTGCCAATTCATTTAGTGTCACTGACATGTTCAAGAGAAGTCACTCAGTAAACTTCATCCTTTGCAATACTCATAAACATTTATTTTCATGACCACCATTCTTGAACATTGTGTCATCAGTCAAATTTTGTCTTCAAAATCATTACACTCATTTCATTTCGTTAATGCGAGATACATCAAGGCTCTCTTGCGATGAGTCACTTCTTGTCGACATCAGCACGTTATCCAGGAAGTTGACTTAGAAACACCCTTCTAGTACCTTCAGGCTTGCATACACCAATGGAAAATTTCTCGCTTCCGGTGAGAGGTTGAAATCATAGTCCTTTAACCAAAACACTTTATATGCTGTTCAACATCAGAATATCTATTCACACCATGTAGATTGTACTCTAGTACCTTGAGAATAATTATCATTATTGGTGATTTTTGTCATGTCCGTTAACAACTTACATCATTAGCTGGTAATCAGAAGGTGTCTTCCCATGTTTGACTTCATATCACATTTTGACATGGTTAGACTCATACTTGAGCAAACGGTTGGACGAGATAGAAGACCATACATCTAGTTTCATTCATCTAGGTTGTGATTTTAGGAGAGTACTAAATAATCTATACCAATGACTTTACACAGATAGTCATGGATCTATAATTGTAGATGACTATCTAATTTATGTACATCTAATGAAAAGTTTATATGCTGAGCATGGGTATTCCTTCCATCAACAACTCATGAAAAATTCAAAGGTATCATGATATTATGTATTTTAATTGATGTAGGTCACTGGCCACTTCAGATCCTCCTTATCACATCATAAATAATATCACTCAAAATTATCAATTTTCAACTCATTCTTTAGGGGGCAGCTATTACAGGTGTATTTGGGCAGATCACTCCCGACGATTAGATCAGTGTAAATGGGGTCTATCAAACCATAATTCATTTGCTACATGTCATAGACATGCCACTTCGTTGAGTGGTTTCATCCACAAGTGTTTCCTGACTTCAAACTCTGTGGAAATGCTTCCTTTGGTCACCAGCACACCCCTGGTTAGGGGTAAGTGCTCTGCAGAACAGGTGGCCCCATTCAAGGCTACATTGCAAAGCACCTAAGCCCACTCAAGCCTACGCTAGGTGAGAATCCTTGAAATGTTCATTGGATCCTGAGTATATTTCTCCTTTCTAGAGCATTCTAGAAGGAACCCAGATCCAATCCTATCAAGATGAGCTCGACTTAGGATATCGTTGGATCATCTAATCCTATATCCTATCATACCTTTGAAAGTGGAAACTAATAATCCAATTATGGAGAACCATTCAATGCCATATTAATGACAAAACCACTTTCACTCATCTATAAATTGGCCTCCCATCATAGATCCAAGGGAGCTGGGATATTATAGAGAAATATTGTTGGTTTAGAGACTTGAAATCATTGTCAAGTAATGCTATGCTGTTGGATTGATGTTGTTGTTTGTGTGATGAGGGTTTCGACTAAGTTGGATGAGTGACACAAGATTGAACCACATTAGGTGTAACTTCTCCTTCTATCAATCAATAAAGTTTGTTCCTTTTCCAATACTTTTGTCTATATCTATGATGAATGTATGTTCAAATGTTGTCGATTCCATTTTTTTACGATAAATATATCATATGCTTTGATTGTTTTCATCTTCTATTTATGTTTGCAGGTACCAATTGAGCGAATTCAATTTGAGCGGGAGCAACAGGAGCAATTCAAAGGAGATCAAAGGAAGTGAAGGATCACAAGTAGGTTCCTTTATCTTATTTGTTTATTGTAGGAAAAATTTAAAGACATTTACTTCAGTTGTCCTAAGTGTAACTGCCCACTTAGGGAAGATATACTTATCCCTAGGTATAAATTCCATATAACATGGAGGCAACTCAAATTTAAAATCCATACATCCAATCCTATACATCACCTTTGTTTCTTGAGCTACATATATTTATATGGAAATAGTCTCACAAATGCCCAATCCCCTACTTCAAATTTCCTTTCACTGTCATGTTGATCTACTTATTGTTTCATCCTATTTTATGCCATAACCAAGTTGTCCTTCAATAGTTTGAGAACCTCTTGTTGGTGTTGTATGTGGTCCTACACTTCTTTAGCCTTTATAGTCCCTATCAATGGTGATGTCATCGATGGAGGATGATATCTATAAATTTCCATAAATGGTGACATTTTTGATGAGGTATGGAGGGATGCATTTTACAACCATTCTACCAAGGGAAACCATTTGACTCATTTTGTTTGTTTATTAGGTTGTTGACGATGTTGGAAATTTTTTAACTAAGGGGTTCTCCCCAATGGAATGTCCCATTTAGACTTCACACCATTTGAAGTGGTATCCCTTTGAGAAATAAGGCTCAGCTGCCATATATTCTTAGAGATTTTCCATGGCTACGATGGTCAACACAAGAGAGTATGTAAATATTCTTTTGGGTGAACATGTGAGTATACGTTGTGGAATGGTCAGTTGCATAGTGTATCAAGGTTCTTCTACCATAGAGGAAATAAAAGTGATCTTTTAAAAGAGGAGTAATATTATTGATTTAGTAAAGACACATGAGCATATATATATGAATGAATCGTTGATCAACTAGCAAAATAATTCACATAGAATCAACAATTGTTAAAACACATAGAACACACCTTCAACAAGACAAGTGCCAAAACCACTGAAATAGTTCAATTTCTTTAGTACATATGAAAACGACATATATTGCAACCATTCAAAGAGTAGTCTTACAATATTTACGATATACGTATGAATGTGTGTTGGCTCAATGAGCTTCAAGTGTTAAGAAAAATTTGCAAGACATATCAATATGATGAACACCACTAGATCCAATAGTGGAGCGTTAGAAAAACCACGTGCTCCTCCAAAAGAACTATCTTCCTCTCTAATTCTTGGTAGGAGGTGCGAAGGTCAAAATTCCATTGCATGAGCTATGAGGGTGTATATATAAAAAATGGGGAGGGTCTAGTAGCGTATCCTTTTTCATCATCCTATCATAACATGGTATAATACCTGCAACTAAAATACACTCATGACAAGAAAACATCAAGTTTGATAAACCGCTTATAACATGCTTCATGAAAACCATTGATTGGGCTAGAACAAAGTGATAGGCTAAGAGACTGGCTCAAGGATTACGAATTTGTGTAACGTAAGAAGTCAAGGGCTAGGAATGAGCCTTAAGGTTGTGTAATGCACATTTTAGGCGGGCTAGGTAAAGGAAACTATGTAGTAGAGGGGTTAGAGAGTGAAGGCTTGAGGTTTCCCATTTCGTAGTTTTGGAGGGATAGAGGCATAGTGTTGGGTCCCTATAATACTAGTGATTACCCCATTACTATGGTAGTTGTACCCCTTATTAATATTGTTGTGCCCCTATTTCCCCCATATTGTTATTAATGTGCCCCATAGAATCCCTCTATTGTTATTTTTGTGGCTTTATATTATTATTGTTAGGTCGGCTGGGTTATATTGTGACTCCTTAGACTCCTATATATAGAAAGGAGGTTTTGTCATTTGTATCACCAAGAATTGTCAATTTATTAAGGTAAAGTAGGTTTCACCCTCAAAGAGAAATCTAAGGCGTTGATCTATCTTTTCTATCTTTTCTTGAGCTGGTTTCATAACATTTGGTATCAGAGCCAAGTTCTAGGGTTTCGCTGCTCCAAATAGGTCATCGTGGCATTTTCGCTATAACATTTTTTCTGCAACGTTTCAGAAGTTAGAAGAAAAACCCATTTGAGAATACATCGCGCTCCAGCTTGGGTACTAATTTCAGATCTGTTCACACTATATTTGCGGAGATATGATCTGAGGAAGTTGGTCTTTTTTCAGGCTCCTGAATTATATTCCAAACAGGTGACCTGCGGAAAATCGTCATAACTTTCTCTCTGAGCATCATATTGAAATTTCACAAAAAGGTACATAGCGAGGATATATTTTAGTTTCATATAGATATTTTTCAGAGCCAAAGGTCCAAATAGTGACACGTGGCACTTCATACAAGTTCCCTCTTCTAAAAAGGTCTATAATCAGGTCACTGTGGGAGATTTGGCATAACTCTTCATTGGAGAATCCAATTGGGGTCAGACTGGTGCCATTGGGAAGAGGACGCAGAGGGCTACCATAGGTCAAAATTTTAGAACTGGATGTTCTGAAAGTACAAAGATAAATCAGATGCAATATCGAGCTCCTACAAAGAAAAAAAAGGTGTGTAGATGTTTTTTTAATTTTTGCTTAAGATTGGTTTGAAAATTTATTTTGAAGGAATTCAAAGGGCTAGTAGAGCATTATTATCGGTAACTGATGCCCCAAGGAAAGAAAATTCAAACACCTAGTAAGGAACCTGAAATCTCTAGCATGACTCATGAAGAAGAGGAAGAAATGCTACATGATATATCGAAATTACAAGACCGTGCAAAAAATGTCAGCCTCACAAAAGCTAACAGAAGCTAAGATAAATGGCATGGAAACTAAGAAAAAGGGCATGGAAGCTAAGATGTATGATTGGAATACAGATTTGAAGACAGACATGGACGATTTGAAGACAGAATTGAAGATAGACATGGACGATTTGAACACAGATTTGAAGACAGACATGGATGAATTGAAGATAAATATGAATAAGTTGCTACAAGAAATGGTCACTAAGGGTGAAAGGGTAGTAAAGGAAACTCATGATGAGAACAAAAGAAATGTTAATCATGATTCCATAGACTCTAATGTGGGATCAAAGAACCATCATATTCCAAAAATCGATATGAGGAAGTTTGATGGCAAGGATCCCGCAACATGGATATTACAGATGGAGCAATTTTTTGATCTTAATAATATGCAAAACACACAAAAGGTATGTATGGCAACTTTATATTTGGAACAAAATTAGTTTGTATGGTATCAATGGCTTTGCTCTAGTAAACAATTTATCACTTGGGCAATTTTTATGGAAGAATTGATGGTACATTACGAGGATACAAAAAGCAACACTTGTTTTAGCCAATTGATAAGTCTCAAACAAAAGGGTTCAATAATGGAGCACATTGAGGAGTTCCAAAAATTGAACATAAGGGTAAAAGATATTCCAGAGGAGCATAGGATTGATGTGTTCATAGGGTTTTTAAAGGATAATATCCAACATGATGTTCGCCGTTGGGAACCTGATTCATTAGAGAAGGCATTCAGGTTAGCAAGAAAAATGGAAATCAAAATTATGGCAACCAAGAAGCATACCACTCACAACTATAAAGATGGAAGTATTGTCCCTAGTCTTCCAAAACCTATAAGTTTGACACCAAAAAAATTGGAAGAAAAAAGAGAAAAAGGGCTTTGTTACAGTTGTGATAGTAAATACACTAAAGGTCATAAGTGTGCTGAGAAGAAATTATTCTACATAGATTGTGAAGAGGAAGAAGAAAAGGAGCAAAAAAGGTCAAAAGAAGAGGATATACTCCAGGAACAAAGCCTAGATGAAGAACAAATGAATCCGACCATATCTTGTAATGCATTGGCGGGAATTACCACTCCTCAAACCATCAAGATAGAAGAACAAATCAAGAAGAAAAAGGTAATAGTGTTGATTGATTCAGGAAGTACCCACAATTTTATTCATTGTAAGATAGAAAAAGAATTGAATTGCTTCCTATATCCAGCACCAGAGTGTCAAGTGATGGTTACAAATGGAGGAACAATAAATTACTCTAGAAAGTATCGTAATATCAAGCTATCTATGGGAGAATATGTATTGAAAATCCCAATGCTTTCCATTCCAATGGGAGGTGTTGATGTTGTACTAGGAGTCCAATGGCTACAATCCTTGGGTACAATAGATTTTAACTTTCAAGAAAATTTCATGAAATTTTATGCAAAAGGAAAGGAAGTTGAATTAAGGGGTATTGTAGGGAAACCGGGAAAGATAATAAGCTCTAACGATATGAAAAAGCCTCTAAAAGAGGAACAATGAGGTGTAATTGCACAATTATGTTTGCTAGATGTTTCCACATCAAAATCATCTATTTCTCCAAATCTCCAAAAAGTCTTGGACAATCATTCCAATATATTTGAGACTCCCAAAGGTCTTCAACCTATTAATCATCATGATCATGCAATTCATTTGATTCCAGGAAGTGTTCCTCCAAACATCAGGCCGTACAGATATCCCTATGCCCAAAAAGGTGAAATTGAACGTATGGTTGCATAAATGCTTGAGGCTGGTATAATTCAACCTAGCCAAAGTTCTTTCTCTACTCCAGTAGTATTGGTGCACAAGAAGGATGAATCATGGCGCATGTGTCTGGATTATAGGGAGCTCAACAAGCTCACTATTAAAGATAAGTTTCCCATTCCTGTCATTGATGAATTACTGGATGAATTGCATGGATCATTTACTTCACCAAGTTGGATCTTCGTTCAGGATATCATCAAATCAGAATGAAGACTGAAGACATTCCAAAAACAACATTTAGAACTCATGAGGGTCATTATGAATTTTTGGTCATGCCGTTTGGCCTTACCAATGCACCTTCAACATTTCAAGGTTTGATGAATTCAATTTTCAAACCATTCCTTAGAAAATTTGTGTTAGTATTTTTTGATGATATACTAATCTACAGCAAGTCTTGGAAGGAGCATGTTGAACATGTTGACAGGGTGCTACAACTATTGAAGAAGAAACAATTATATGCAAAAATATCCAAATGTTTCTTTGGAGTCCAGGAGGTGGAATATTTGGGTCATATTGTATCTCATGAAGGAATTAAGGTAGACCCTAGAAAAATTAAAGCCATTAAGGAATGGAAAATCCACACATCCATAAAGCATCTGCGAGGATTTCTCGGGTTGACAGGGTATTCTCGCAAGTTTGTTTAGAATTATGGGAGAATAGCATCACCTCTAATAACATTATTGAATAAAGATGCATTTTCATGGACTCCGGAAGCAACAAGGCCTTCGAACATCTTAAAGAGGAAATGTGCCAAGCACCCGTCTTAGCTACACTGGACTTCACGAAAACCTTTATTATGGAATGTGATGCTTCGGGAAATGGAATTGGTGCTGTTCTAATGCACGATGAAAGCCCATTGATTTTGAAAGTCGTTTAATCAAGGGAATGTTTTTAAGAAAAGCTATTTATGAGAAGGAAATGTTGGCAATAGTCCATGCACTTAAGAAATGGCGACCCTACCTAATGGGAATACACTTCAAGGTAAAAACGGATCATGATAGCCTTAAATACTTTTTAGAACAAATATTATCCTCTGAAGAGCAACAAAAGTGGGTCACAAAGATGTTGGGTTATGACTTTGAAATCATCTACAAAAAAGGGAATCAAAATGTGGTGGCAGACGCACTCTCAAGAAAGGATGAGGATGTGGAAGCATTGTTGTGTGCCATTTCTATTATCCAACCAGATTGGATAAATGAGGCAAGGGAGGAATGAAAGAATGACGAAGAAGTGTGGGCACTTATTTCAATGTTGCAACAAGATTGCAGTATGTCTGATACATTTAGCTGGCAAAATGATTCGTTATGGTACAAAGATCGCTTATACTTCTGTAAGAATTCCCAGCTAAAACAAAAGATTCTTATGGAATTGCACACTTCTCCCTTAGGAGGGCACTCAGGATTTTCAAAAACTTACCACATGGTTAAGAAGGAATTTTTTTGGGATGGCCTTAAATCAGATATTCAAAAGTTTGTGGCAGAATGTTTGGTTGCCAACAAATAAAGTTGAAACAATTAAGACAACCGGGTCCTATTACAACGCTTTATCCATCCAAGCGAAACGTTGGAGGAGGTTTCAATGGATTTTATCATAGGTTTACCCAAGTCTGAGGGAAAGAGTGTCATCATGGTGGTAGTCGACAGACTTACAAGTATGCACACTTTTGTGCATTATCACATCCATTGAAAGCCAGTACAGTTTCTACTGCATTTATGGAAACAATTCAAAAGCTACATGGAAACCCAAAGATTATTGTAAGTGACAGAGATCCCATTTTCACTCGAAATTTTTGGAAAGAATTATTTTCTTGTCTTGGTACTCAGTTAGCTCATAGCTCATCTTATCATCCTGATTCAGATGGGAAAACTCAAATAGTAAACAAATGTTTGGAAGGATATCTTCGTTGCTTTTTATCTGATAAATAGACACAATGGGTCAAATGGTTGCCTCTTGCTGAATGGTGGTATAACACTTCCTTCCATACAGAAACAAAAATGACCCCATTTATGGCACTGTATGGGTATCAACCACCATCCATCACATCATATTTAAGATAAAATTCTAAGGTTCAGGCAGTGGAACATCACATCGAACATCAACAACAAGTCCTCCAACTCTTAAAGGATAACCTCGTGTTGGCATAGAATAGAATGAAACATCAGGCAGATCAACATCACAGTGAAAGAAGTTTTGATGTAGGTGATTGGGTATTCCTACGGCTACAACCATATAAGTGAATGTCCCTTAAGCAAGCTAACAAGGATAATAAATTATCACCAAAGTATTATGGTCCGTACAAGGCATTGCTAAAGATTGGTACTATGGCATACAAATTGGAGCTTCCTGCAGCTTCTCGATTGCACCAAGTTTTCCATGTTTCATGTTTAAAGAAGGTTATAGGTGAAAAGCTCCCAGTTCAAACAATATTGCCAGAACTTTATGGGGAAGGAAAAATTATATTGGAACCAGAAGTAGTCACAGAAACAAGAACTCGACAGCTACGAAATCGTTCAATTTCAGAATATCTTATCAAGTGGAAGAACTTATCCGCTGAAGATTCCACATGGGAGGATGAGAATTTTATGCAGAAGTATCCATAAGTACTCAAGCATTGAGGAAAACACTTTTTTGAAGGTGAAGGGCATGTTGGGTCCCTATAATACTAGCGATTACCCCATTACTATTGTAGTTATACCCCTTATTAATATTGTTGTGCCCCTATTGCCCCCATATTGTTATTATTGTGCCCCATAGAATCCCTCTATTGTTATTTTTGTGTATTTATATTATTATTGTTAGGTCGGCTGGATTATATTGTGACTCCTTAGACTCCTATATATAGAAAGGAGGTTTTTTCATTTGAATCATTCAAGAATTGTTTATTTATGTAATGTAAAGGAGGTTGCCCCCTCGAAGAGGCTGAATTCTAAGGCGTTGATCTATCTTTTCTATCTTTTCTTGAGCTGGATTGATAACACCATTCATAGTATGTACCGATGCATCAAAAGATGGATTGGGTACAATATTATCACAACATGGTAGGGTGATTGTATATGCGTCTAGGAAGTTAAGGATGCATGAAGAAAACTATGCAATCCATGATAAAACTAGCAACTATAGTTCATGCCTTGTGAATCTCGCGACATTATCTGGTGGGAAATAAATTTGAATTGCAAACATATCATAGAGTTTTGCAACATGTAATTACTTAAAGTGATCTAAATGCTAGGCAAAGAAGGTGGTCAAAACTCCTAAGTGAATATGTTTTTGACATAACTTACATCAATGGTACACTGAATAAAGTAGGTGATGCACTTAGTCGAAGATGACAAATATTCTCAGTAATTTCATTGAAGATTCATTTATGGGAGTGCATCTTGAGGGAACAAAATGTAGATGAATGGTGCAAGGAAGTTAAAGTTTCTCTTTCTGGGGAGGGGGCTAAGAAAACAAGGTAGAAGGTTATTCTTGTGATGATGATTGTATGCTGAGATTCATTCAAAAGGTTGTAGTTCCAGATCAAGATGGGATTCGTGAGTTCATTTTGAAAGAAGCTCACCATGCAACACATATGTTTCTTTAGCCATGTCTCACCATAGTTGACTTGGTGAAATATCATTGAATATGATCAATATATACTTCATAATAAGTGCACATGGTTGATTAAGGTTGTGAGTGTTACCTATAGATGACTGTGGGAACCATGGCTAACCAACATGACCATGTTGAGTATGGTTAACCATATTCAACAATGTTTTCCATGGGTGACAACTATTCACCATCCAAGTCGTGTAGACCACTAGTGAAAATGGATTGACCATATCTAATCTTAACTCACAATGGTTTCCCAAGTTGTTTATGGTGCATTATAGTTGACTATTTATAGCAAGGTTGATTGTGGTCAACTATGGATAAATATGATTGAGTATGGTCAACATATGGTTGAGTTTCATTATTGTTGACTACAAATGACCATGTTTAACAATGGTTAAAGAGGGTCAAACATGGTGCACAATGATTGATTATTACTAGCCATGGCTCGCAAGGTTGATGGGGATTGACCAAGGTTGACCAGCGGTTGAGCACAATTGATTGTGAGTAGGCATTGTAGGCCATTGGTGATAAAAATCGACAATTACCAATTACTGTTAACTATGTTTAACCACTAATGATCATGTTATCAATGGTTGACCATTGTTTAGTTGGTTGACTATGGTTGAAATTCTTATCCATGTTTAGCCATGAAGCTTTTTCATCCATGGCTGAGATTATGGTTAACTAAGGGAGATTTTCGTTGACCATGGTTTCCAATGTTTAGAAATAGATGGATACAATTGACCATGTTGACTATGCTTGGTAGAGTGGTTTACCATGGAGTTCCATCGATTATCATTTATGCTAATGATAGAAAAATGTTACATTAATGGTTAATGAGTTATACATTTACTATTGTTTAACAGAGGTGACCACGATTGGATATGGTTGACCATCGTTTTCTATGGTTGACCATGGTTGTGACTCACTAATGAAGTTTATGTATGGTTAAACATGGGTTTTAGTGGGTGATAATGTTTTAGCATGTTTAGCGAGCATTATGTTTCTTTAACCATGTCTCACCATAGTTGACTTCGTGAAACATGGTTGAATGTGATCAATATATAGTTCATTATGAGTGTACATGTTTGATTGAGTATGGTTAGCCATATTCAACAATTTTTCCCATGGGTGACCAGTATTCACCATGCAGGTCTTGGAGACCATTAGTGAAAATGGATTTACTCAGAATGGATTCCCAAGTCATTTACGGTGCATGATAGTTGAATATATATAGCTAAGG
Organism: Pinus taeda; assembly: GCA_000404065.3. NCBI lineage: Eukaryota > Viridiplantae > Streptophyta > Pinopsida > Pinales > Pinaceae > Pinus > Pinus taeda. The sequence goes on along the minus strand of APFE030617792.1, from coordinate 147,613 downwards.
TTCATTGTGGTCAACTGAGTATGGTCAACATATGGTTGAGTTTCATTATTGTTGACTACAAATGACCATGTTTAACAATGGTTACAGAGGGTCAAACATGGTGGATGATGATTGAATATTACTAGCCATGGTTGACAAGGTTGATGGGGATTGACCATGGTTGACGAGAGGTTGAGGACAATTGATCGTGGGTAAGCATGGTAGGACATTGGTTATAAGGATTGAGAATTATCAATTATTGTTAGCTATGTTTAATTACTAATGATCATGTTATCAATGGTTGACCATTTTTGAGTTGGTTGACTATGGTTGAAATTCTTATCCATGTTTAACCATGAAGCTCTTTCAACCATGGTTGAGATTGTAACTGCATGGTTGAACATGGTTAGGTACGGTTAACTAAGGGAGATTTTAGTTGACCATGGTTTCTAATGTTTAACAATAGATGGATGTAATTGACCATGTGGACTATGGTTGGTAAAGTGGATTACCATGGAGTTCCATCAATTATCATGGTGGGGTAATCTACTAGCTCTTGGGTACTCATCATCTAATGTACTTTCGAAGCTGATGTTTTCCTTAGCATTAGGGGAATTTTGAGGTCTAAAATAGGTCTCCTAAGAAAAATTTACAACCAAAATAAACTTTATAAGAATAAATAGGATTCAAGATAATGATGTCAACCATGGGGGCCGATTCACCATTTTTGGAGTTAAAAAGAAAAAATATTAAAAAGTAATGAAATAAGAAAACAACTTTTCTAACTCGTATTTTCAATATATCTCCCTCGGGTTTTACTCAAATTTTGAGCAGGAGTATTTATTGGATGCAATATTTAATTTCTCATCCAAGGAAAACCCACGTTTCATACTTTTGATGGACCCTGCTAAATGAAAAATGAGAAATACGTGAAAAAGTGTAATTGCAATCATGTTTTTCATGTATTTGTCATTGTTCATGTAGTTAGGTCCATTAGAAGCATGCAACATGGGTAATCCTTGAATGAGATATCAAATATTTCATCCAGCAAGTGTCTCTGATCGAAATTTGACTATTATTTCCACTATTATTTTATAATTTCCTTAGGAGGTCCATTTTAGACCTCAAAAGTCCCCTAATGCACCAACTCAATATAAAAATCTACTTCCCTATGAGGTGGTACCTCTGGAATCAATGTTAGAAACACTTTCTGATACTGCTACAATACAAGGTACCTCTTGAATATTCCCGCGTCCTTAACATTTTTACCCTTGTCACTAGATATATTAACTAGAAACATCACACAAACTTTTCTATAACTACGCTTAGCCTACATAGCAGTAAACATCCTCACTAATGTATCCTACTTGTTTCCCTGCAAAAATCTCTTTTTGTCGTTATCATCTAGGAACTCAATGGCCTTATCAAATAAATCAACTTTACTCTGGTGAAAGTACAACGAATCCATACCCAAAAGCATACTATGTGCTCCAACTATACCAACCAATATTCTGCATACACTTATTTTCTGAAACCACACTTATCCACTAGGCAAGGAATAATATAACTATAGTTACATATAGGATCAATCAAAATACAAGCAACTTGATGACAAAGTTGATCATCCTTCTCAACGATATATGTGTGATGATCAACATACATGTTTTCCACCACTACATAAATATGAGGAATGTTATGATCAACATCCCCAATTATATGTGCCTCGTGAGAACTAAAGATCTTGGCTCAACCACCCTGAGGGTGGAGGGTAGGTTGGATGGGCATAACAATTACAACATTTGGAAGGAAAGAATGCAAAGTATCTTTGAGGAGGCAGAAGTCTGGGAAATTATGGTGCATACCACACAGAACCCTGTTGTTGTGCCAATCGATGCTATTTAGTTCGCTCATTATAATAAAAAGAACAATAAGGGTAAGAGGCCGATTCTAGACGGAGTCAAAGACGACTGCATTCCTCATTTGAGAGGAAAGAGAAATGCCCATGAGATGTGGACAACATTGTCTAATCTCTACCAGAGTACCAATGAGAACCGAAAAATGGTCCTGAAGGAGAAGCTGAAGACCATTAAGATGGGTAATGATAGCGCAACTCGATATCTCACAAAGATTACTAATCTGAGAGATGAGTTGGAAACATTTAGAGAGGTCATTCAACCCAATGAGTTGGTGCGTATTGTAGTGAATGGCCTACCCCGTTCATGGATGAAATTTGCTGATGGGGTTTGTGCATGTGACACTATGTAGTTGTGCATCCAGAGAAGAAGAAGAAGAAGGGGAAGAACGAGAGCGTGTCAGCTTCAACAAAGGTTGAGGACTTTGCAGAACATTTTGACCGGGAGTTTGGGTTCACTGCATGTGAGTCCTTTAGTGCACGATCACCTACCACACAGGTTCAGAGGGAGCATGGCTTTCCCTCGATTAGTGGAGCATCTTCTTGTATCTAGTATGTGGAAAGTGGGGCTTGACGTCACATGACAGGAGTCCGTGAGTACTTAGAGCTTTTAGAGAGTTGTACTGATATGGAGATAGTACTCGGTGATGACAGAGTTGTTAGAGCATTCAATGTGGGGACACTGACATTTCAGAGGGTGTCCAAACCTCCCTTGAAGGCGACGGATGTTCTTTATGTGCCAGGGATGAGGAAGAACCTCATATCCATCTCAGCTTTGGAGGACAGAGGATATGAGGTACTGTTTAGGGGAGGATAGGTGTTAATGTATCTTAGTGGCACTCCTGCTGATTCATCTAGAGTGATAGGTGTACGCCATACCAAGGTGTACAAGTTTGCATTCTAGGCCATTTTGGCATTGAGCAGTAGTACTAACAACAAAGCTAGCAATTATGAGATGTGTGATATTTGGCACCACAGGATGGGGCATATGTATCATGGAGCCTTGAGGGCCTCGTGGGAGATCACTACAAGTGTGCTAGATTTCAGTACTGATCACTTTGATACTTGCAGAGGATGTGCGATGGGAAAGTTTGCCAAATCCCCTTTTCCCAGCAGTGACAGCCGAGCGACTACGATACTTGATTTGATTCATTCTGATGTGAGCAGTGAGATGTCACATATTTCCTTGAGTGGATATGAGTACTATGTTTTATTCATTGATGATCACTCGAGGAGGACCTGGATTTATTTCTTGAAGACCAAGAGTGAGGTCTTCAAGTGGTTTCAGGAGTTTAGAGCTCTTGTAGAGACACAAACAAGTTGGAAGATCAAGTCCTTGAGGTCAAACAATGGGGCAGAGTACACCCTTGGAGAGTTTGTTGGCTATTGTGTGGAGGCAGGCATTAGGAGGGACTTCACTGTTCCTTACAATCCCCAGTAGAACGGGGTTGCGGAGAGGAAGAGCGGATCCATCATAGGATCTGCCAAAGCCATGTTACATGGTCAGGGGTTGCCATTGTTCTTGTGGGCAGAGGCCTGCAACACAACTATTTATTTGCAAAAAAAAATTCTGCATCGTGCCTTGCGGCACATGATTCCAGAGGAGGATTTTTCTGGGAAGAAGCCTGATATCGGTCATCTTCATATCTTTGGATGCATTACATACTCCTACATACCCAAGGAGAAGAGGACCAAACTAGAGCTCACCGCAAAGAAGGATATCTTTGTGGGCTAAAATGAGACCTCAAAGGCCTTTCAGATTTACATTCCTGCACAGAGGAAAGTTGTTGTCAGGCGAGATGTGAAGTTCGAGGAGGACAAGACCTTTAGGAGGTCACGGGAGTTAGAGTATCTGGATCAGCCAGACCCTCAGCAGTAGTTGAGTCAGTCAAAGGGATCGAGTGGGCAGGGGTCAGGAGGATCCAGAGTTACATCTATGACGATGCCAGGTCCATCAGTGAGCAGTGGCTCGACAAGCTAGAGGGGTGGTGCTCCGAGCAACAAGCAAAATAGTCCACAGAGAAGTTCACTACGGAGTCCACTGATGGACATTTTACACGGTACCTCAGCTTCTACAGGTTTAGGTGCAGGCGGGAGGAAAGCAGATAGGTAGTGAGGAGTTCAGGCTACTGATGGTGAGTAGAAGGAGGAGTTTCATTCTCCTATGGGAGAAGCATGCTCATGGAAGAGGAAGCCCAAGTGGCTTCAGGACACCTTGAGAGATGCCACATCTGTTGCTGAGCCTAAGAGGCCGGTCAGAGAGAGGAGACTACCTGAGAGGTTTTGTAGCTATATGGTAATGTCTACTAGCATCCTTGACTCTGAGCCTTCTAGCTATGAGGAGGAAGCTAGCCAGCAAGTCTGGAGAGAGGCCATGCACGAGGAGTATTCTTCTATCATGAAGAATGATGTTTGGGAGCTGGTGCCGAGGCTTGAGGGAAAATATATGGTTACTTCCATATGGCTTTACAAGGTAAAGCATGCTGCAGATGGAAGCATTGAGAAATTGAAAGCAAGGTTTGTGGCTAGAGGGTTCTCCCAGGTAAAGGGAGTTGATTATGAGGAGACCTTCACTCCCGCTCCCCGATATACTTCGATCCGCTCCATTATATTGATAGCAGCAGGGATGGGTTGGAAGATCCACCAGATGGATGTGAAGACTCCATTTCTCAATGGATTCATACAGGAGGAGGTGTACATTGAGTAGCCACAGGGCTTTGAGGTGCATGGGAAGGAGTCCCATGTGTGCAGACTGAAGAAGGCCATTTATGGCTTGAAGCAAGCTCCGAGAGCTTGGTACTCCAAGATAGATACATACTTGCAGGGGATGGGTTTCACAAAGAGTGAGGCAGATCCGATCCTTTACTATATTGTGATAGGTGAGGAGCCTCTCATTCTGGTGTTGTATGTGGATCATCTGATCATTACAGGTGGAGAGAGACTCATAGATCACTGCAAGAGAGATTTTGTGGCGGAGTTTGAAATGAATGACATCGGCTTAATCCATTACTTTTTGGGTTTGGAGGTGTGGCAAGAGTAGGGGAATTTCTTCCTAGGGCAGGGGAAGTATATTGTGGACATCCTTGGTAGATTCCACATGGAGGATTGTAAACCCATGTCGACACCGATGATCACCAACTCGAAGAAGCTTCATGCTTCAAATTCCAAGTTGGTGGATCCCACATTGTACAGCCAACTGATTGGTTCCTTGATGTATTTGGTCAACACTAGACTAGATATTTGTTTTGCAGTCAACACGATGAGTCAGTTTATGTGTGAGCCTAGGAAGGTTCACTGGGTGGCTGCAAAACACATTTTGCGGTACTTGCTGGGGACAATGGATTATGGTCTGGACTACAGGCAGGAGGATGGAGTGAGATTGGTAGGTTATACTCATTCTGATTGGGTAGGTTGTGCTTCTCATAGCAAGAGCACTTAAGGGTGTTGTTTTGGGTTGGGTTCGGCAGTAGTGTCATGGTTCAGCCAGAAGCAACAGTCACTAGCATTGAGTTCAGCGAAAGTAGATTATATGGCAGCCAGCCTAACTATTTATGAGGCCATCTGGCTTCGTAAGATGTTGTTTGGCTTATTTTGTGAGCCGTTGAGACCTTCAGTGATTTACTGTGATAATCAAAGTTGCATTAAACTCACGGAGAATCTAGTATTTCATGACAGGTCAAAGCATATCGGGATCAAATATCATTTCATAAGAGACTATGTTCAGAAGAGAGCTATGAAGCTTGAGTATATTCCCACTGATTAGTAGGTTGTAGATATTCTTAACAAAGCCTTACCACGGGGCAAGCATGTCTACTTCAAAGAATAGATGGGTGTGGTGAGGAACACCTTCTTCAGTAAGAGGGAGTGTTGAAATTTCGTACCAGAGGAAAGGTGGTTCCCTAAGGCTTTGATCTTTGGCCTAGGGAAAAGTGTTCAAAAGAATTTAATTTTTCTCCTAAAGTGACTTTATAATTTTTATAAAGTCAAATCTAATTTAAAAGTGACTTTAAGTGATAAAGTTACTAAAGTCTATTTTTAAAGTGACTTTAATAAAGTCAATGTAAAATTAGAAAGGAGAACTAACTTTGGAAATAAACAACTAAGTGGTTCTTTATTAAAGTGGGGTGATTTAAAAAATAGAAAGCGAGATTTAAATGAGCATTTAATCTCAGCCCTAGATCTCAATCTATTGGATATAGGGGTTCCCCAAAAGTCACTTAGGGTTAGATTAAAGAAGGAAAAGGAGGAAAATGTCATTCATTCTTTCATGAGCAGATTGAGAGAAGGAGAGCAAGAGAGCAAGGGAGATTTCTGGACAGAGAGGAGAAGTAGGCAGTAGCTTGGCACACATTTCAAGGCAGCACTTTAGAAAATCCATACAACTGAGTTAGTACACAGCAAAAGGTAATATTTGGGCATGGTTTTCAAGCAGGACATACAACAGATTTTGAGGAGTCCGTACAACAAATTTGGAGGAGGCCGTACAATGGTTTTCAACGAGGCCGTACAACTATTTTGTCGAGGCCGTACAATAGATTTGGAGGAGGCCGTATAGCAGTATTGTTGTTTTGTTTTGCGGGTTGCAAGTTTTCTAGTTGGCTGTGAGGCACAGAAAACGACATAAGTTGTAAACGTTTTCTTGCTGTTTTTTTGTTGAATATTTCTCACTGTAAAAAGCATTTTCATAAATAAGAAGGAGCTCACGAACTGGTTTTCCCCAAGAGTTGTAGGGGGTTTTTCCAGCGTCACCTTGACCAAAAATCACTGTCTTTAAATGTGTTTAATGGCTGTTTGTACCTGTTGATTTTTTATTTCTGCATTTTCCAGCATTCTGTAAAATTTCCAGAATTTGTGTTTTCAGAAAAAAAAAATTATTTTTTCAATTGTTGAATGTACGGATATGGGAAAGGGCATTTAAATATTTTGGAGAAATAAGGTGAAACTGAAAACCGGGGTGGGAAATGAGAAATTTTTACACGGTAGATCCCATAGGATTCATGCAGTTGTGCAAAATCACCAGGTTGAGCATCAGTCTACAGTGCTTAAAGCATCAAGTAAGCTAAATGGTATGGTTGTTACCATTTTTATTGATTTTGGCACAACTCAAAGTTTTGTTTCTCCCAATGTTGTAATGAAATGTAAATTTGTGACTATAGAGCAAAACAATTTTGATCAGGTTCAGATGGCCTCAGGGAAATCTCAAAAGGTTGAATGATTAGTGCAACAGTGCCCTTTAGACTTGGGAGTGTGTGTCACAAATGTGAATCTTTACTTGACGCCACTCGGTCACTATTATGTGAAAATTCTAATGGACTGACTTGAATCCTACTATGCTGTGCTTAGTTGTCGAAGCAAAACACTTCATTTTTTAAGTGATGAGGGCCAATCTATGGTTATCCATAGGGAAAGGAGACCTATTTCTTTAAGACTTATCCTATTATTGCAGATGAAGAGAAGTCTTAGGAAACGATGTCGAATGTATGTTCTAATGACTTTGAATGAGGGATGTTTTTCATCCTTGGAACAATATCCTTTCCTTTCAGAATTCTTCGATGTCTTTCGAGAGGAGTTGCCCGGTTTTCCTCCAAAGTGGGAGATTGACTTCTCCATAGAGCTAAAGCCTGGAATCGAACCTATATCCAAAGCTCCCTACTAAATGCCTTTTGTTGAACATAATGAGTTGCAGGTGAAACTTCAAGGGTTATTGGATAGGGGTGTGATTAGACCTAGTGTTTCACATTGGGGAGCTCGAGTGATATTTTTAAAGAAGAAGGATGGATCCCTACCGCTCTGTGTTGAATATAGGCAATTGAATTGAGTGAATGTTAGAAATCATATCCTTTGCCTCGCATTTACAATCTATTTTATCAAATGAAGGGATCCACCATATTATCCAAGATCGATCTTCGATCTAGATATCATCATCTTAGAGTTAAAGAAGAGGATATTTCCAAACCTTCTTTTCGAACTTGTTTTGGTCATTATGAGTTTGTGGTGGTTCCTTTTGGGGCATATAATGTGCCACGAGTGTTTATGAGTCTAATGAATGGTGTATTTAGGAATTACTTAGAGAAATTTGTACAAGTGTTCATTAATGACATCCTAATCTATTCAAATTCCCTAGAAGAACATGAGGAACACTTGAGATTGGTGTTACAATGCTTAAGAGAAAATAAAATTTATGAAAAAATGTCCAAATGCTATTTTTTTCCAATAAAAAATCCATTATCTTGGACACATTATCTACAGTGAAGGAATTGTTGTTGACTCAACAAAGATCGATGCAATTTCAGAATGGCCAACACCGTCTAATGTGCATGAAGTTTGTAGCTTCATGGGTATGGTAGGATGCTATTGGAGATTTTTCGAGGGGTTTTAAAAAATAACCAACCCTATCACTTCATTTCTTAGGAAGGGAGTACGATTTAATTGGACAAATGAGTGTGAGCAAGCATTTTCCAAGCTCAAACAATGTTTGACTACCACACTAATACTTAAGGTTCCAGATATCGATAGACCATTTGTTGGGTCCTTATAATACTAGTGATTACACCATTACTATTGTAGTTATACCCCTTATTAATATTGTTGTGCCCCTATTGCCCCCATATTGTTATTACTGTGCCCCATAGAATCCCTCTATTGTTATTTTTGTGGCTTTATATTATTATTGTTAGGTCAGTTGGATTATATTGTGACTCCTTAGACTCCTATATATAGAAAGGAGGCTTTGTAATTTGAATCATTCAAGAATTGTTCATTTATGTAATTTAAATGAGGTTTCCCCCTCGAAGAGGCTGAATTATAAGGCGTTGATCTATCTTTTCTATCTTTTCTTGAGCTGGTTCCATAACATTTGGTATGAGAGCTTTGGATTCTGGGGTTTCACTGCTCCAAACAGGTCATCGTGGCATTTTCTTTATAGCTATTTTTCTGTGACGTTTCAGAAGTCACAAAAAAAACCCATTTGAGAATAAATTTCACTAAACCTTGGGTCTAAATTTCAAATCTTTTCGTGTTTTATTTGCGGAGATATGATCTGAGGACGTTGGCCTTTTTGCAGACTCCTCAATTACATTCCAAACAGGTGACCTGAGGAAAATAGTCATAACTTTCCCTCTGGGGATCGGATTGAAATTTTGTAAGAAGGTACATAAATAGGACGGACTGTACTTTCTCGTATGCATTTTTTAGATCCCAAGGTCGAAACAATTACTCGTGGCATGTCGTAGAATTTCGCTCTACGGAACTAGTCTATAATCAAGGCATTGTGGACGATTTCGCATAACTCTTCCTTGGAGAATCCAATTTGGGTCGGACTTATGGCATTGGAAAGAGGACACAGAGGGCTACTACAGGTCACAAATTCAAAACTAAATGATCGGAAAGCACAGAGATACATCAGAGGCAATATCGAGCTTGTACAAAGTGAAAAAAGGTGTGTATATTTTCTTAAATTTTTACTTAAGCTTGGTTTGAAAATTTATTTTGAAGCAATTCAAAGGGCATAGTAGAGCATTATTATCGGTAATTGATGCCCCAAGGAAAGAAAATGAAAACAGCTATTAAGGAACCTGAAAGCTCTAGCATGACTCATGAAGAAGAGGAAGAAATGCAACATGATATATCACAATTACAAGACCAAGTGCAACAACTATCGCTTACACAAAAAGAATTAGAATCTAAGATGGATGTTTTAAAGAAATATGTAGAAGCTAAGATGGATGGTTTAAAGAAAGGTGTAGAAGCTAAGATGGATTGTTTAAAGAAAAGCGTAGAAGCTAAGATGTTTGACGTGGAAGCTAAGATGGATAATTTGAAGATAGATTTGAACACAGACATGGACGAATTGAAGATAAATATGAATAAGTTGCTACAAGAACTGGGCACTAAGGGTGAAAGGGTACTAAAGGAAACTCATGATGAGAATAAAAGAAATGTTAATCATGATTCCATAGACACTAATTTTGGATCGAAGACTCAACATATTCAAAAAATCGATATGAGGAACTTTGATGGCAAGGATCCTAGCACATGGATATTACATATGGAGCAATTGTTCGATCTCAATAATGTGAAAAGCACACAAAAGGTACGTATGGCAACTTTATGTTTGGAACCAAATCAGTTTGTATGGTATCAATGGCTTTGCTCTCGTAAACAATTTATCACTTGGACAATTTTTACGGAATAATTGATAGCACATTATGAGGATACAAAAAGCAACACTTTTTTTAGGCAATTGATAAGTCTCCAACAAAAGGGTTCAATAATGGAGCACATTGAGGAATTCCAAAAATTGAACATAAGGTTAAAAGATATTCCAGAGGAGCATAGGATTGATGTGTTCATAGGGTCTTTAAAGGATAATATCCAACATGATGTTCGCCTTTGGGAACCTGATTCATTAGAGAAGGCATTCAGGTTAGCAAGAAAAATGGAAAGCAAAACTATGGCAACCAGGAAGCATACCACTCACAACTATAAAGATAGAAGTGTTGTTGCCCCTAGTCTTCCACAACCTATAAGGCTGACACCACAACAATTGGAAGAAGAAAGAGCAAAAGGGCTTTGTTACAATTGTGATAGAAAATACACTAAATGTCATAAGTGTGTCGAGAAGAAATTATTCTACATAGATTGTGAAGAGGAAGAAGAAAAGGAGCAAGAAAGGTCAAAAGAAGAGGACATACTCCAGGAACAAAGCCTAGATGAACAACAAAAGAATTGAATTTCTTCCTATATCCAGCACGAGAGTGTCAAATGATGACTGCAAATGGAGGAACAATAAATTGCTTTGGAAAGTGCCATAATATCAAGCTATCTATGGGAGTATATGTATTGACTAGCCCAATGCTTTCCATTCCAATGGGAGCTGCTAATGTTGTACTAGGAGTCCAATGGCTACAATCCCTTCGTACAATAGCTTTTGATTTTCAAGAACTTTCCATGAAATTTTCTATGGAAGGAAAGGAAGTTGAATTAAGGGGTATTGCAGGGAAACCAGGAAAGATAATCAGCTCTAATGGTATGACAAAGCTTCTAAAAAAGGAGCAAAGAGGTCTAATTGTACAATTATGCTCGCTAGATGTTTCCACATCGGAGTCATCTATTTCTCCAGATCTCCAAAAAGTCCTAGACAATCATTCCAAGGTATTTGAAACTCGAAAAGGTCTCCCACCTATGCGTGATCATGGTCATGCTACTCATCTGATTCCAGGAAGTGTTCCTCCAAACATCAGGCCGTACAGATATCCCTATGTCTAAAAGAGTGAAATTGAACGTATCGTTGGAGAAATACTAGAGGCTGGTATAATTCAACAGATTCAAAGTTATTTCTCTGCTCCAGTAGTCTTGGTACACAAGAACGATGGATCATGGTGCATGTGTCCGGATTATAGGGAGCTCAACAAGCTCACTATTGAAGATAAGTTCCCCATTCCTGTCATTGATGAATTACTGGATGAATTGCATGGATCAATTTACTTCACCAAGTTCGATCTTCGTTTAGGATATCATCAAATCAGAATGAAGATTGAAGACATTCCAAAAACATCATTTAGAACTCATGAGGGTCATAATTTTTGGTCATGCCTTTTGGCCTTACCAATGCACCTCAACATTTCAAGGTTTGATGAATTCAATTTTCAAACCATTCATTAGAAAAGTTGTGTTAGTATTTTTTGATGATATACTAATCTACAACAAGTCTTGGAAGGATCATGTTGAACATGTTGACAGGGTGCTACAACTATTGAAGGAGAAACAATTATATGCAAAAAGATCCAAATGTTTCTTTGGAGTCCAGGAGGTGGGAATATTTGGGTCATATTGTATCTCATGAAGGAGTTAAGGTAGACCCTACCAAAATTAAAGCCATTAAGGAATGGAAAATCCCCACATCCATAAAGCATCTGTGAGGATTTCTCGGGTTGACAGGGTATTATCGCAAGTTTTTTAAGAATTATGTGAGAATAGCAGCACCTCTAACAACGTTATTGAAGAAAGATTCATTTTCATGGACTCCAAAAGCAACAAAAGCCTTCGAACATCTTAAAAAGGCAATGTGCCAAGCACCAGTATTAGCTACACCGGACTTCACAAAAATCTTTATTGTGGAATGTAATGCTTCGGGAAATGGAATTGGTGTTGTTTTAATGCAAGATGAAAGACCTATTGCTTTTGAAAGTTGTCCAATCAAGGGAAAGTTTTTACACAAAGCTATTTATGAGAAGGAAATGTTGGCAATACTACATGCCCCTAAGAAATGGCGACCCTACATAATGGGAAGACACTTCAAGGTAAAAACAGATCATGATAGCCTTAAATACTTTTTAGAACAAAGATTATCCTCTGAAGAGCAACAAAAAGTGGGTCACAAAAATGTTGGGTTATGACTTTGAAATCATCTACAAAAAAGGGAAGCAAAATGTGGTGGCAGATGCACTCTCAAGAAAGGATGAGGATGTGGAGGCATTGTTGTGTGCCATTTCTGTTATCCAACCAGATTGGGTAAACGATGAAAGAGAGGAATGGAAGAATGATGAAGAAGTATGGGCACTTATTCAAAAGTTATAACAATATTCCAGTACATCTGATACATTTAGCTAGAAAAATGATTCGTTATGGTAAAAAGATTGCTTATACCTTTGTAAGAATTCGCAACTCAAACAAAATATTCTTATGGAATTGCACACTTCTCCCTTAGGAGGGCACTCAGGATTTTTAAAAACTTACCAAAGGGTTAAGAAGGAATTTTTTTGATATGACCTTAAATCGAATATTCAAAAGTTTGTGGCAGAATGTTTGGTTTGCCAACAAAATAAAGTTGAAATAATTAAGACCCCGGGTCTATTACAACCTTTATCCTTTTCAAGCCAACGTTGGGAGGAGGTTTCAATGGATTTTGTCACAGGTTTACCCAAGTCTAAGGGAAAGAGTGTCATCATGGTGGTAGTTGACAAACTTACCAAGTATGCACACTTTTGTGCATTATCACAACCATTTAAAGCCAATACAGTTTCTACTGCATTTATGGAAACAATTCAAAAGTTGCATGGAAACCCAAAGATTACAGAGATCCCATTTTCACTAGAGATTTTTGGATAGAATTATTTTCTTGCCTTGGTACTCAGTTAGCTCATAGCTCATATTATCATCCTCAATCTGATGGGAAAACTGAGATAGTAAACAAATGTTTGGAAGGATATCTTCATTTTTTTGTATCTAATAAACAAATACAATGGGTCAAATGGTTACCTATGGCTGAATGCTGGTATAACACTTCCTTCCATACAACAACACAATTGACCCCATTTATGGCACTTTATGGATATCAGTCACCATCCATCACATCATATTTAAGAGAAAATTCTAAGGTTCAAGCAGTGGAACATCATATCAAGCATCAACAACAAGTCCTCCAACTCTTAAAGGATAACCTCGTGTTGGCACAAAATAGAATGAAACAATAGACATATCAACATAGTAGCGAAAGAAGATTTGATGTAGGTGATTGGGTATTCCTACGACTACAACCATATAAACAAATGTCCCTCAAGCAAGCTAAGAAGGATAATAAATTACCAATAAAGTATTATGGTTTGTACAAGGTGTTGCAAAAGATTGGTACTATGGCATACAAATTGGAGCTTCCTGCAGCGTCTCAAGTGCACCCAGTTTTTCATGTTTCATGTTTAAAGAAGGTTATAGGCGACAAGCTCCCAGTTCAAACAATATTGTTAGAACTTGCTGAGGCAGGAAAAATTATATTGGAATCAGAAGCAGTCACAGAAACAAGAACTCGACAGCTACAATATCGATCAATTTCAGAGTATCTCATCAAGTGGGAGAAATTATCCACTGAAGATTCCACATGGGAGGATGAGAATTTTATACAGAACCATCCAGAACTACTCAAGCATTGAGGACAACACTTTTTTTGAAGGAGAGGGGCATGTTAGGTCCCTATAATACTAGTGATTACCCCATTATTATGGTTGTTGTATCCCTTATTAATATTGTTGTGCCCCTATTGTCCCCATATTTTTATTACTGTGCCCCATAGAATCCCTCTATTGTTATTTTTGTGGCTTTATATTATTATTGTTAGGTCGGTTGGGTTATATTGTGACTCCTTAGACTCATATATATAGAAAGGAGGTTTTGTCATTTGAATCATGCAAGAATTGTTCATTTGTGTAATGTAAAGGAGGTTGCCCCCTCGAAGAGGTTGAATTCTAAGGCATTGATCTCTCTTTTCTATCTTGAGTTGGTTCCATAACATTTTCAAAGCAAGAGGAAGGAATGGGCCTTCTGGTAAGAACAGAGCCAGACGAGGCTAAATTCATGGAGGGTTATTCATAGTCAAAGAGCACGTTAAGGAGAGACAGGTGGCTGCAGTTTATCTAGAAATTCAGGGGTCATAATAAAGAAGTCAAGAAGACATTTGCAAGGTCCTTCAATGGCATGGAAGTTGAGATTGGGGATATCAAATTCCCGGTAACGGAGGCATCCATTGGAGCAGCAACAGAGCTCCCATAGGAAGGAGAACGATGGTTCAAAACAAATACTTCGATGAGAGGGCCTGGAGGATCATTTTGCGTAACCCAGGTATGGATATAACCATTTTTAAACGTGGAATTCCTATTTCAGCCCTAAAGGAAAAATGGACTAGTTTGATGTTGATAATTCAGAAGTTCATTACGTGTGAAGGAAGGTATGGGTCTATGTACATGTACCATATAAGGTTATTAATGAATTTTCTGGAGAACAAAACCATCAATCTACCTTATTTCTTGTTGAGTAGCTTAAAAAATATGTCTACCACTGTACAAAATAATCTGGATGATGTAGAGCCTCATCTTTATCATCACAGCCTTGTTAAAATTTTGATTGAAAAATAATTGAAGGAAAGAAAGGACACATGGGAACAATTCCTGATTAGAAATTTCTTTCAGGACCCACCTGAAACACCTGAAGGTAACTCAACAAGAAAAGGTAGGAAAAGAAAAACAAGTGTAAACATTCAAGATACTCCTACTAGTATAACTAAAGAAACCAATAAGGAAGAAATTTTGTCTGAAACTTTGACTGAGGTTAGAAAACAAGCAAAACAGAAAGGGAAAAGAAATATTGAAGACATTTATCAGACCCCAGAACTTTCTTCAGAAGAAGAGCAAATACTTTCGAAAAGGCTAATTCATCTTAAATAACAGTCAGTTAAGGCAAAAGAAAAAGGAAAGGAGAAATAAAGTGTAGAAAAGGGAGATACCAGCTCACAGAATTTAAGAAGGAGCTCAAGACTTAAAGGCAAATTGAAGAAAGTGCAAATCAAAGGGGCTCACTTCATAGACTTAGGAGGGGAGACACTAGAACAATCACCAGCAATCACTCCTCCTGACCATAATCCACAACATTCTCCTTTTCCTCAACCCAATTTTGAAATCATTCCAAGAAAAGCCACACCAGAAATAGATCCAACTCAACAACAAATGTATGATTTTATTGAATCATTGGAAAAGACTACAACAGAACAGGGCACTTCATTTATACAGCCTGATACAGCTCAGGAAGTTTTGATCCAATCATTAAAACAAGAAGTTTTTGAACTAGAAGTCTTGAATAGACATATCAAAAGGGAAAATGAAACATTGAAAGAACATAACGGGTTGAAAAAAATCATCCATGACAATACCATGCTACATTTCAGATTGTGGCACAAGAAAAGTAGGAAATTGAAGAGGAAGAATAGGAGGTTGAGCAAAGCCCTCATCAACCTCAAATACAGGTTTCTAATGATAAAGCCCGGGATGATAGTGACACCAAGGAAGAAGAAGAGAAGGCTAGATGTATTAGTAGAAATATCAAAGCAGATGAATTGAAGGAAGGATAGTCACAATTTTGGTTGCATGAGGACATGCAACATCTTCACAGTGAGAGCATGTTGAGCCCCAGAACTACCTCTCTTCTACATACTTTCCTAAACCTTTTCTCTTCCATATTCCCACATCAGTGCCTCATAAGCTATCAAAGATTGTTACATATTGATTCTAAAAGTGCATTTAAGTGCTTTTCTAACTATATCCTTGTGTGTGCTATTTGATTTAGATTTGGTTCATTAGCTACGGAATGTAGCCACTTTTCGAAGCTGACTCGCAATTCCGCAACTAATTTCATTGTTCTGTAGGTTACATGTGTCGGCAAGTGAAACAAGGCACATGGGTAGCTCAAAAATGATCTACACATGGACAAGGTGCTATCTGTTCATCCGAATTCATGAATAAAGGCATTGGTCAAAGGACGTTCAAACAAGGAATCCTACATCAAATAGGTCTTTGTTTCAGCATGTGAAAAGTCCGAGCCTGTTCCTAGATTTGTGGATCCCTCTTGACAGTTGCAGGTCGTCTCCATGATGCAAATCCAACATCCACCTTTTGTAGATTGAATTTTTATGGAAACCAAGAGGCTGAACTTATGGGTTTTGTCATGTTTACGTGTCCTCTGTTGAAGATTTCTCTCAGAAAAACAGTTATCTATTTTCATTTATAAATAAAGTGTTTGCAACGCAAGTAGCTAGTTTAGATATTAGGATTGACGTTGTTGTTTCAGCTTTCATTTTGCTGTTGTAACGAGAAGACATACTCTCTATCTTGCGATATAAAAACTTTGTTTTCTTATGATTGTGTAAAGCATGGTTCTGAGGTGACAACATGAAAACTAAAGGTTGTGCAGAGGGCCCTTGCTGGCTGAGGTTTTGCTTTTTGTTTTTGTAAAGTTTTCATGCATCTTTTCTCTTATTTCCACTATATATTTCTCATAATTTGTTTATGGTGTTAATCGTTTTATTCTTGTACATGATTTTGCATCATTGCATACCTTTTTCACTAACATTGATCTGTGTGTTTCATGATAGGTTATGCTCAATCTTTTTCATATAATTGTTGCATCAAGTAGTGATATGATATTTGCTTCTCTGCTGAACTTTTTAAGCTTTTCAATTTCAGTTGTTATGCATGGATTTCAGTGAGATTTGTTTGCTGCTATTAGCTAGTTTAAATATCAAGTTCTTCATGTTATTTGACGTTATCTCCGGTGCCATGGCTTAACCCGAGAAGTTAATTAACAAACTATCAGATTATAAGTGAAGTAATTTTATTTTGATTTCATTAATCTACAAGTAGTTAGTTTAGATATCAAGTTCTTCATGTTATTTGACGTTATCTCCAGTTTCATGGCTTAACCCGAGAAGTTAATTGGTGAGCTATCGGATGATAAGTGAAGTAATTTTATTTTGATTTCATTAATCTGCAAATAGGTAATTTAGATATCAATTCTTCATGTTATTTGATGTTATATTTGGTGCCATGGCTTAACCCAAGAAGTTAATTGGCAAGCTATCCGATTATAAGTGAAGTAAATTGATCTTTCTTTCATTAGTCTGCAATTTTTGGTTTTGAGTGCAATAATTTAGATTTTATTTCTGTAATTAGATGGGTAGCAGAGACAATGACCTCATGATTAGTATTTCATCTTTTGTTTGATTTAAGTAGCTGCATATTTAAATTCCTGTTCAAGTACTGATTTTATCAATAACATGTTTTGAGATCTTTTGAAGTGCTAAGTTCTGGAAATTATCATAAGAGACATAAACCTTGTCTTAAATCAACATCCATACTTGCCCTCTAAAAATATTCATAAAACCTAAGAATAGGATTTCCATTTTCATTAGACACCTTAGGAGACCAACAAGGACAAAACCCCAAAAACAAAATAAAAATTGAAAACAATAAAAGTAAGAAAGAGGTTGTCTTGCACATACAGTGCACCACACTTCATCAGTTTACAACTCTCGGATTGATAATTAATGTAGCAATTTAGGACATACTAAATTGACTAAACAATATACGCTACTTCAATGAAGGTAACTTGCGTGTACACGCAACTGTATTTAAGGCAAACAACGTATATCCAATAAACTTATGATTCATTTAATTCATCATTTGTTGATCTTTAATCAGTGCATCAGTACTTCATTAACCCTATAAATAGTAACCAGGTGCATTAATAACAGAACAAACTATCACACATAAGAAACACACATGAACACCAAGATTTAAGGTGGAAACCTAATGTGGGACAAAAACAACCTGTTGTTGTCTTCTTTTAATATAATAAAAACCTTTTTACAATCTTTTACTGGTGCAGACTCATACCGATGCACAGGAACCCACCTGCAGAAGGTTACAACCTTCTCCAGCTTCTACTAGAAGGGAGCTACAACCCCCTAGCTCTTGTACTAGCAGATATGTTTACTAGTACATAGGCGCTGACCTGTAGAAAGCTATGACCTTCTTTCTTCCCCCAGGGACCACGTTTCATAAATTTTTAGACTAGATACTCCTGGAACACAACAGAACAATATGAAGGCCACATTTCATCCAATTTTCATACTGGACCCATCAACAACATTGAAGCTCAAAATCAATCACCACTATAATACAACCATCAAATACATCTGCATTAACCAATCATTGAAACTCAATCATCAATATCTGAATCACCCACAACTGAATCATTGAAGTCCCATCATCACTTAAGAAAATTACAATCAACCAATCTAAACATTTAGAATACTATCATCAAAACACAGTCACCAGAACACAGAGGAGAACCCAGAACTCTGCAACGACCACTAGAACCAACTACAAATTCAAATATCATATTTCATAATGTATACACTACTCTGATGAGCCAATCCAGCGTGTATACGCGCTTTTACCAAAGCGAACCAGTGTACAGATCTATAAATATTAACTCATAATTTTGCAGCTATTACAGACATCAGTCATACATAGTTCATAACATTTATAGAATATAACATGTGTTAGTAATTCAGATCTATACTATACATGGTCAAACCACACAATGATAATACATTTCAGGCCTTAAGATCTCGATCCATCATTAGATCTTATCCCTCATCAACTGCTAAGTTTCATCCTTAGTTCAGATCAAGCAAAGCACCATAAGCCCATAACCTACATACTTCATAAGATA
Source organism: Pinus taeda (assembly GCA_000404065.3). NCBI lineage: Eukaryota > Viridiplantae > Streptophyta > Pinopsida > Pinales > Pinaceae > Pinus > Pinus taeda. The sequence goes on along the minus strand of APFE030617792.1, from coordinate 128,664 downwards.
TTCAACTTGCACACATGGCCTAATGATCTTCTCCTTCTTATATACTCTTAGGCCTTTCTCAATACCTTGGACCAAAACTACTTCGGATCAAAGACCTTGGACCAATACCTTGGATCAAAATACCTTGGACCAAATACCTCAGACCGAAAACTTGGTTTTCCAACATGTACACGCTTTTCCTCCTGTGAAATTGTGTGTATACATTATACGCTCCTTTTGTTCTGTTAACCTGCGTGTATATGCTTCTTGGACAAAGTGAACCTACATATACCTCTATTTCTTCATTATTTGGAGTCTGATCTATAATCCTTTGCTGCTGCACTATGATCTATCATCTAAGTGAGTTTCCATCAAGGAAAACACCTGTATCATAATGTCAACACATCTTAAGGAGGAAATGTGCCAAGCACCGGTCTTAGCTACACTAAACTTCACAAAGCCCTTCATTGTGGAATGTGATGCCTGAGGAAATGGAATTGGTGATGTTTTAATGCAAGAAGGAAGACCCATTTCTTTTGAAAATCATCAAATCAAAGGAAAGTATTCATACAAAGCTATTTATGAGAAGGAAATGTTGTCAATACTACATTCACTTAAGAAATGGAGACCTTACCTACTCGGAAAACACTTCAAGGTAAAATCGGATCATGATAGTCTTAAATAATTTTTAGAACAAAGATTATCTTCAGAAGAACAGCAAAAATGGGTCACAAATATGTTGGGTTATGAATTTGAAAACATCTACAAAAAAGGGAAGAAAAATGTTGTTGCAGATGCACTCTCAAAGAATGAGGATGTGGAAGCATTGATTTGTGACATTTCTATTCTCTAACCAAATTGGATAACCGAAGCAAGGGATGAATGCAAGAATGATGAAGAATTATGGGCACTCATCCAAAAGTTGCAGCAATATCCCTATATTTGATACATTTAGCTGGAAACATGTTTCATTATGGTACAAAGATCACTTATACCTTTGTAAGAATTCCCAACCTAAACAAAAGATTCTTCTGAATTGCACACCTCTCCCTTAGGAGGGTACTCAAGATTTTTAAAAACTTACCACGGGGTTAAGAAGGAATTTTTTTGGGATGGACTTAAATATAATATTCAAAATTTTGTGGCAGAATGTTTGTTTTCCAACAAAATAAAGTCGAGACAATTAATACCCTAGGTCTATTACAACATTTATCCATTCCAGGTCAATGTTGGGAGGAGGTTTTAATGGATTTTATCATAGGTTTACCCAAGTCCAAAGAAAAGAGTGTCATCGTGGTGGTAGTTGATAGACTTACCAAGTGTGCACACTTTTGTGCATTATCTCATCCATTTAAATATAGTACAATTGTTATTGAATTTATGGAAACAATTCAAAAACTACATGGAAACCCAAAGATTGTTGTAAGCGACAGAGATCCCATTTTCACTAGAAATTTTTGGACGAAATCATTTTCTTGTCTGGGTGCTCAGTTAGTTCATAACTTATCTTATCATCCTCAATTTGATGGGAAAACTAAGATAATGAACAAATGTTTGGAAGGATATCTTTGTTGCTTTGTATCTAATAAACAGACACAATGGGTCAAGTGGTTACCTCTAGATGAATGGTGGTATAACACTTCCTTCCATACTAAAGCAAAAATGACCCCATTTATGGCACTTTATGGACATCATATATAGTCCATCACATCATCTTTAAGAGAAAAATATAAGGTTCAAGTAGTGGAAGATCACATCGAGAACCAACAAAAAGTTATCCAACTATTAAAGAATAACCTTACTGTGGAACATAATAGAATGAAACAACAGGCAGATCAACATTACAATGAAAGAAGCTTTGATGTAGGTGACTGGTGAACCTTAGAATTACCTTCCCCATGACATTTGTTCTCACCTTTCTCTCTCATTTTCTCATAATACTACAGATCCAATCAATGGTAAGTGTTAGGTTTTGTCTTAGGAAAGCATTAAAATGATCACCATATTTTATTTTCATGTTCTTTCTATTTTAATAGATTTTTTCAAATTAGCTATAGAATGTAGCCTATTCTGCAGCTAACTATGGGTTCCGTAGATACTCTCATGATTTGGCAGGTTACAGGTGTCAAATGAAGAACTGGGCCACATGGGCATTTCCAGAATCATCTCCACATGGATTCTATCTTATTCACTCGGTCCAAATTGACAAAAAAGCATGCCTAAAATCATGGTCAAAAATGGAGTCAAATACGTTATCTAGAAGGAGTAGGACCGTTGATTTGGTCTTTCGTAGCTAATCAAGAGTCTAACAGTTCTGTTGAGGAGTTAATTCGGATTAAGCCACCTGTAGCTGATCAAAATTTAAATAGTCATGATAGATTCAAATTAGCCACATGTAGCAAGATTTTCTCTTAGACAGTTATGTTATTTTCCTATAAATATTGGTTGAATGAAACCGAGAAGTATTTAGAAGCTAGAAGGAATTACAAACTTTTTGTTAATACTTTGTATTCAGACTTCATTTTGTTCATAATACAAACTTCGTTTTGTCAATGGTGGTTTAAAAGTCCATCTTTAAATAGCTAGCATTCAGCCACATCAGTTCTAGAGAGCCCCTCCACTGAAGGAGGTTTTTCACTTATTGTTTTCAATTTAAATTACTCTGTTTTCTACAAGTCTGTTTTCTCTAATTTAGAATGATGTTTCATTTCAGTTTGTAACCAATAGTGTAAGGATAAAATCACAACTATGCAGCCTTGTTCTTCTGATATATTTTATGAAAAATGACTAAATGAAGATTGAAGTAATAAGAATACATAGTTGCTTAGTTTCTTAGTGTTTTGTTACTCATTTTCTTAGCATAGAACTATCAACTAGCTATATTAATAGATGTTCTCAAAACCATTTCAAAATGATGATAATTTAACTTAAATGGTTAAATATCTAATTCATGCAGTGATTTAATTTACTCAGTACATTTTTATTTTTACACGTTTTTATCTTTTATTTTCTGCTTTCAGGTCCTTACTTAGTTGGATCACTTGACATTTCAAAAAATCATTTCAAGGAGATTGATTTCGTCATATTCCAAAATTGAATGGTTAAACGAATGCAATTATTGAATTACCTTCTGCATCAATATCACTTTTGGTTTTAAGAATTAGATCCATGGATTAGGACTAATGGTAGGATACGATAGATGCTCTGTTTTTCTTATTAGGTTCTGACTAGTTAAATAGTTATTGGTCCATTTTTAGGAGATTAGACTAACTTAGGAACCTTTCCTTTCCTTTAAAATTCATTAGATCCATTTAAATCTCTCATAGATTGTATATTCTTAGATATCAAAGAACATAAACCCCCAAAATAAACATAAAATACAAAACAACGAAGTAAGATAAAAGTTAACTAAGCACATATAGTGCACAACACTTCATTAGTCTACAAACCTCAATTGATAATTCACACAAGCAATTTAGGACACTAAATTGACTAAAAATTTTGCGCCATTGTCGGGGAAGTCTAATTAGGTAACTTCATCTCTTACATCCAAAAAGAGATGATATGCATAGATAAAGAGACTCTAGGGGTAAATTCATAGCTAGCAGCTGGAGTTGAATTCCCATAACACCACCTACTCCACCAAGACTAAGAAGAGATACACCTCCATCTCAAACTCATATTCCTAGCCATAGACCTCTTGAAGTTCTAAGGTCAGAAATTAAATCAATAGGATCTCGTACTTCATCTACTATGGTAGTCCTAGAGGAAGAAAATCTTGGATCTCCAACAGAAGAAGCAATTAACCTTTCAGGTTGAATCTTATATTAACTTTGAAGAAACTATAATGGCAGAAGAAGGAGAGGATGGAGAATTTTCACTGTTTGGAGGAGGAGGAGGTAGAGGTAATAATGGAGAAGGCAGAGGAAATAATGGAAGAGGTAGAGGAAATATGGAAGTTGATAATTCTTTTGGATTCCCTATAGTTGATGAAGAAACATATGCCACAATGAAAAATATCTCACCTTTTGTCCTCCCAAATTTTCCTGGATTAAAAGGTGAATACCTTGAAACCTTCTTATTTGAATTTGAAGTCTTGTGCGGAACTTATTATTTACAAGACTCTCAAAAACTCAAATTTTTTCCTTCAACATTGAAAGGAGTTGCTTTAAAATGGTTCATGGGATTAGTCACTCAGTCTATTAAAACATGAAATGACATGAAAAAAGTGCTTTTGGACAGGTATTTGGATTATTGCATGCCTATCAATCACAAAGATGAAGTGTTGAAAATGATGCAAAGAGAGGATGAAAATTTGGAGGATTTAATTGAAAGATTCAACTATAACTTAAAAAGAGAAAAAAATGGATAACTTAGATCAAGATACTTTAAAAGCTATTTTATTAAAATCCATTGGAGATGAGGGGATAGATATCCTTAACATGATGGGGAAGGGAGATATCTCTCAAGTCCCATTAAGTGATATTTGAAAATTATGTGTTCATCTCTCAAGAGGAAACTCCAAAATTGGGAAAGGTCCAAGAGATCCTTCTCTTGTTAGAATGAATAAATATGCAATTGGATCAGTGAGTAGGGAAGAAATTGGAAACATGCTTAATGAATTTAAAACATATATTCTAGGGAACCTTAGTGAATAGATAGACACCCTTAAGTTACAAAATAAGCAGAAATCCGAGGCTGATGCTTTAGCTATTTTCTATCCCAAATGCAAAAAGACGTGTGCTTTAAGAGAATGTCGTTTGGATGCAAAAATCATAGAGACTTGTGTGATTTTTTCAGAAAACCATGAGACCAAAAGTTGTCCCTCAATTCTTGTTCTTAAGGTTGCTTTTCAAGAGGAAACAATTTTAAATCCAACAAAATCTCTTTTCTTTGTATCTAGAAGACCTTGGCAAGGGCAAAAAAACCAAGGTTTTAACAACCAAATGTATATGCAACCCCCTCCAAATTGGAATTCTTGGCAGCAATCTTGGCCTCAATCTCAAACTCAACCTTGGGCTCAAGGAAAGCAGAATCCTTATGGAAGATTCTCTCCATACTATCAATATCCTCCATCATATCCAAACTATCATCCCCAACAAATTCCTCAACAAAATCAACAGCCCCAACTTCAAAACCAAAACCCTCAACTTTCACTGCCATTTCCACAAAGACCAAATCAATTACCTACCCAACCATTACCAAACCCAAAGAATAAAAATCCTCATAATACCTATATGGTGGAAGGACAAAAATTTCCAACATATATGATCACTCCATTAGATCTCATTGATGTCCAACTAAGATCTGGTAGGATATTAGAAAAGAAAAATCCTTTTGTAGTTATTCAAGAACAAGACAATTCTGAGCAAGATTCTCTACAACAAAATAAAAGTTTTGAAGGAACGTCTCCTCAAAACCGGAATACTGAAAATGAAAAACAGAAAGAACCAATAAACTCAACTCCTATGATAGAGCAACAACCAGTATCCACTTCTACACCTCCTTTTCCTGGAAGGTTACAAGTCGACAGAGGGGTAGAAAATCATATTATGTTGCCTAATTTTGATTTCCTAGATGAATTGAAAATTTTCTATATCAAAATCCCATTGTTACAAGCCATTAAGGAGATCCCAATTCTAGCTAAAACAATAAAGGAGTTGGGCATGAAGAAACCAAGAAGAAAAACAAAAGAAGTAAAAAGAATTCAGCTAGCAGGAAAAATAGCAAATATAATGATGGGAAAACTTGCCATACAAAAATATGTAGATCTAGGAAGTCCAGTTGTAAAAACACATATTAATGGAATTGAAATTCTGAATACACTGATTGATGTAGAAGCAACAATAAACATCATGATAAAACAAACCATGGAACAACTCAAACTTCCCAATCTTCTTTATACACCTACATTATTGCAATTGGGAGATAGATCTGTAATCAAAGCAGATGGTGTGTTATAATATATTTCAGTGTCCCTAGACTCTTGGGATTACCCTCTTGATTTTATGATTTTATCCCCAAAGAGAAATCTAGGAGGACATCCACTTATCTTAGGAAGACTTTTGCTAGCTACAGTTGATGCTTTCATTAGTTGTTGATTATGTGATATGTATATCTCTAATGGAAATTCAACTAAGAAATTCAATCTATGTCGTCCAGCAAGAACAATCACAAAGATAGATGGAAAAGAATGGATTGATGATGAAAATGATATAAAACCTCTCTTTACTATTTCAACCATTAGCAAAGATAGTCAAATCTTAAATACAATGGAAAATTTTGAATCATCTCTAGAATATGAACATGATCGATTTCAAGAAAAATCCAATATTGAATATTTGTCATCTAGGTAGATGTCTCTTTACTCTATGGAAGAATTTGGTAGCTCTACAGTTGAAATCTTTCCAGGGAAAACATTGAACATAAACAATAACTTGGAAAAATTAAAACAAGAAAAGCTAATCAAAACTTTACAACAACATTCTTCTACATATGCATGGGAATACATTGACATGAAAGAAATTATTCCTAAGACTTGTGTACATCACATCTACATTGAGGAAAATTGTAAACCTATCAGACAACCTCAAAGAAGGATGAATTCAAATCTTAGGGAAATTGTGAAATAAGAGTTGCAAAAATTGTTGAATGTAAGCTTTATTTACCCAATTTCAGACAATCAGTGGGTTTCTCCTCTAGTGATTGTGCCTAAAAATAATGGTAAATGGAGGGTATGTATTGATTATCAAGAATTGAATAAAGCTACTATGAAAAATCATTTTCGCTTGCCCTTTATAGATCAAGTGTTAGATACATTAGCAGGTAAGAATCACTTCTCATTTTTGGATGGTTTTAGTGGTTATAATCAGATTCAGGTAGCACCTAAAGATCAAGATAAAACCACATTCACCTGCCCATGGGGAACTTATGCCTACCAAGTACTCCCTTTTGGATTGTGCAATGCACCTGCAACATTCCAAAGAGCAGTACTGGGAATGTTTTTTGATCTAATACATGATTGTGTAGAGGTGTATATGGATGAATTTACAGTTTATGGGAACACATTTGAAGAAGCTTTAGAAAATTTGGAAAAATTTCTTAAAATATGTAAGGAATCAAACCTTTCACTAAGCCATGAAAAATGTTTTATGATGTTTACAGAAGGGATTGTTTTAGGACATCACATTTCAGGAGATGGAATTAAGGTTGATAAATATAAAGTTGAAGTCATCTCTAAATTACCAATTCCAAGTTGTCAAAAGGATGTTAGAAGTTTTCTAGGACTCACAAGATACTATAGAAGTTTTATAGAAAATTTCACTAAACTAGCATCCCCACTCTTGAAACTTCTCACCAAATATTGTGAATTCAATTGGAATCCTGTTTGCCAGTTGGCATTTGAGACTTCAAAAGAAAAAATTTATGAGTTAAGAGGTCCAAATTGGAAACTACCTTTTCATATTTCAACAGATGCTTTAGATACAACTCTGGGAGCTATATTAGGACAAAAAGATTTGATCCCTTATACCATCTATTACACAAGCAAGGATTTGACTCCCATTGAGTTAAATTACACTGTAACTGAAAAGGAATTCTTAGTTGTTGTTCATGCTATCAACAAGTTTAGACATTACATAACAGGCTATGAAACCTTTTTTCATACAAATCACTCTGCAATTAGGTACTTAATGAGCAAACCTATTACTAATGGCAAAGTTACAAGATGGTTATTACTCCTATAAGAATTCAACATCACTGTTCTAAATGGACCTGGAAAACAAAACACAATTGCTGATTTCTTGTCTAGAATTCAAAATATCAAAGATGACACTCCAGTTGAAGATAAATTTCTTGATGAATATCCTTTTGCAGTAACTACTCAAACCCCTTGGCTTGCAGATATTTCTAATTACTTAGTCACAGGAAAATTACCTTCACATTTGTTTCCTAAGGAGAAAAGAAAAATCATTCAAACAAGTGCAAGTTACTCATGGATTACTAATGAATTGAATAAAACGGTTCCAAATCTCATGATCAGAAGATGTGTTTGAGAAGATGAAATGCCTGAAATTCTTAAGGCATGTAATGATGAACCTTGTGGTGGAGACTTTGCTGACAAGAGGACAGCCTATAAAATCCTTCATTTAGGATATTATTTGCCCTCCATCTTCATAGATGCCAAAGAATATGTCAAAAGGTGTGATAACTGCCAAAGGGTAGGGAAACCTCCTCCTTCAAATGAAATGCCACTACAAACTCAGGTACTCATTGAACCCTTTGAAAAATGGGCCTTGGATTTTGTTGGATCAATTAATCCTCCATCTAAACAAAAGAAGTATATTTTGGTATGCATCGATTATGTCACCGAATGGGTAGAGGCTAAAGCATTACCTTTTTCAAATGAAAAATATGTAGTTAATTTTATTTTTGAGGACATCTTCACTCATTTTGGTGTTCAAGAGAAATTGTGATAGATCAAGGATCTCAATTTACATCTAAAATACTGGAAAGTTTTGAGGAAGAACATGAGATAAAACATAGAAATTATACTCCTTACCATCCACAAGCAAATGATCAGGTTGAATCTACCAATAAGGTGATTGAAGGAATTCTCACTAAGACTGTACATCTACACAGAAGAGATTGGGCAAAAAGGCTTCCTGAATCCTTATGGGCCTACAAAACTCTATGGAGGAACACAATAGGACATACTCCCTATGAGCTTGTTTATGGAAAGAAATTCCTATTCCCTATAGACTTTCAAATCATAACCTTCAATATGGCAGTCCAATTGGGACTGGATTTATCAGAAGCACAGAAACATAGATTGGAGCAACTCAATGAGCTTGATGAAATTAGGCAAGATGCAGTTCAAAGAACCAATTTAGTCCAATAACAAAGAGCTAAATGGCATGATAAGTATATCAAGGAGAAGAAGTTTCGAGCAGGGGATTGGGAACTTTTGTTCGATTCAAAATTCAAAGATTTTCAAGGGAATTTTTAGACTCATTGGCTTGGGCCATATGAGATTGAAGAAGTCTTTAATAATGAAGCAAGTGAGAATAAGGACAATAGATGAGAGAAAAGTACCTCTTCTTGTGAATGATCATTGGTTAAAGGCATATCATAAGCCAATTTCAAGAGAGGATTTTGTCATAATTTTCCAAGTTAACACTGAAATGAAGTTGGTGAAGAAGAATTCTTCTCCACTAACTTAGTTTTTCCTTGATATATATATACACAATAAATAATATATATATATATATATAAGAGTCTGAAAACCAATTGTTCATTGGCTTACTTATACAGGAAATACAGGGTGAAAGTCAGAGATTTCTGATATCCTATATTTCCTATTTTCTTTCTGTAATAAGTAGTGACATAAATCTACATCCATTCGCAGTTCCTAATCTGAAAATTCATTTCATCTCACTTCACTTTCATTCCCTTCCATTTTTATATTCAATTTCCATTTCATTTCACATTCATGTTCCATAGCTATACCTCATCTTTATCATGTTTGCAGCTAATTCCATTCCGTAGCTAATTTGATTCTGCAGCCATATCTCATTCCGCAACTCTATTCCAGACAAAAGATGATTGCAGGAAAGTGAAGAATCTTGTTTTTGAACACTGATATGCTAAAAATGGTATCTGCATATCAACATCAAAGAAAACAACAACCGACGAGGTTAAGTTCTAAGAGGTAAAGTGCAAAAAATTATTTTAAATAGCAAGGTTAGAACATAAAGCATGTATAATATGGCATTCATATGCTTCATTGCAAAACATCATTTGATTTTATTGCAATCTCCATCATACTGCATATCCACCACATCCTCCATATTTTGTCACATAACGGTCCATAATTAACTTCCTCATTGTTTTTAATGGTCACGACTACAACGTGACATACTTGTCCACATTTCTCCAAAACCCTTACCATCTACTTATTTCATGCAAACACGTAGTTCCTTTCACCATATTCACAACCAGTCCATTTCATAAACTAGGAAGAGTAATTCTAAAGGTTGAGGAACTCTGTGTAGTAGAAGGCATGGGGCTCATTGTCATATCAGAACTGGTACGAGAAAAGTATATGGAAGGATACCCAAAACTCAAAGAAATGGCTCAAATTCATCAAGAAATTTGATGGTTTTCATAAAGAGATCACAAAATCCATTGCTAGACCTTTTGATGGCACAAAGGTAGAAATTGGAGATATTAAGTTTGCAGTAACTAATTCGTTCATAACTGAGGCTACAGAACTTCCAAGGCATGGTGAAAGATGGTTCAAAAACAAGGAATTCCACAGTGAATCATGGAAAGTAATACTCAGGAACCCAAATATGGATGTCTCTATTTTTAGAAAAGGAATTACCATTTCAGCTCTTAAAAGTAAGTGGAGGAACATGTTTTTGATATTACAGAAATTTATCACATGTGAGGGGAGATTCAGTTGCATGTATGTCTACTATATCTGTTTACTGATGAAGTTCCTAGAAAACAAAGAAATCAATCTTCATTTCTTCCTGCTAAATAGTTTAAGAAGGATGGCCTCAAATGTGCAAAAGAAAATAGAGTTCATAGATACAACCATGTACCATCATGGGTTGATAAAGATATTGATTGAGTTTCACTTAGAAGCCATAGGAGATACCTGGGAGAATTTCCTCATTAGAAACCATTTCCAAGAAGCACTAGAGTTACCCAAAGAAGATAATGTTAGAAGAAGCAGAAGAAAGAAGATTGGTATAACAATTAAAGATAGACCTGAGTCTTCATTACACAAAGATGATGAAAAATTAATCTCTGAAGAACTAATTTAAATCAGGAAGCAAATCAAGGCAAGAGGAAAAATAAGAAAGGAGAAAAAGGTCATAGAGGAGGAGAATGTAAGTTACCCACAACCAAGAAGAAGCTCTAGAGTCTGAGGTTTGGTAAATAAAACATCGTCAAAAGGGACAGAGTTCATAAACTTAGAAGAGGAGACCCCAGAAACTTCTCCTGTTAACATCCTTTCTACACACAATCCTCAAAATTCCTCTGACCATCATTTTGAAGGTAGCCCAACTAGAAGATCTCCAGGCATAGACCCTATAGAACAACAAATATATGATTATATAGAATCAATGGAGAAGAAAAGTGCGTCAATGAATCCAGAACCTTCTGTCATCGACAAGAACCTCTAATTGACTCTCTCAAACAGGAAATTTATGAATTAGAGATATTGAACAAACATATCAAACATGAGAATGAAACCTTGAAGGAACAAAATAAATTGGACAAGGCAATTCATGATAATACCATTCTGCATCTAGGACTATGGTATAAGAAAAATAGGGACTTGAAAAGAAAGAATAAAATTCTGAATAGAACAGTCATTAACCTCAAGTACATGCTTCTTATGAGGAAACCCAGAATGATAGTAACTTCAAAGAAGAGGAAAAGAAGAAAATTGGATGTACTAGTAGAGGTGTCTAAGCAAATACATTAGAGAAGAAGAACTCACATTTTTGGCAAATTGCATGAGGACATGCAATGATTTTGCAGTGGGGGTATCTTGAACCTCAGAGTTACCTTCCCCTTGACATATTTTCTCACCTTTTTATCTTGTTTTCTCATAATACTACAGATCCAATCAATGATAAATGCTAGGTTTTGTCTCAGGAAAGCATTAAAATGATCACCATATTATATTTTCATGTTCTTTCTATTTTAATATATTTTTTCAAATTAGCTATAGAACACAGCTTATTCTGCAGCTAACTATGGGTTCCATAGCTACTCTTATTGTTTGGCAGGTTACAGGTGTCAAATGAAGAACTGGGCCACATGGGCATTTCTAGGATCATCTCCACCTGGATTCTATCCTATTCACTCGGTCAAAATCAACAGAAAATCATCCCTAAAGTCATGATCAAATATGGAGTCAAATATGTTATCTAGAAGCAGTAGGACTCTTGATTTTCTCTTTCGTAGCTAATCAAGAGTCTAACAATTCTGTTGAGTAGTTAATTAGGATTAAGCCACCTGTAGCTGATCAGAAGTTAAAAAGTCAATTTGAATTAGCCACCTGTAGCTGATCAAAAGTTAAACAATCATGATAGATTTGAATTAGACACCTGTAGCAAAATTTTCTCTTAAACAGTTATGTTATTTCCTATAAATATCGGTTGAATGAAACCGAGAAGTAGTTAGAAGCTAGAAGGAATTACAGGCTTTTTGTTAATACTTTGTACTCAGACTTCATTTTTTTCATAATACAAACTTCATTTTGTCGATGGTTGTTTAAAAGTACATCTTTAATTAGCTAGCATTTAACCACGTCAGTTGCAGAGGGCCCCTGCACTAAAGGAGGTTTTTCACTTGTTGATTTCAGTTTAAATTACTATGTTTTCTATAAGTTTGTTTTCTATAATTTGGAATGATGTTTCATTTCAGTTGTAACCAATAGTGGAAGGATAAAATCACAATTGTGCAGCCATGTTCTTCTGAGATATTTTATGAAAAATGATTGAATGAAGATTGAAGTAATAAGAATACACAATTGCTTAGTTTCTTACTGTTTTGTTACTCATTTTCTTAGCATAGAATTGTCAATTAGTTGTATTAATAGATGTTCTCAAAACCATTTCAAAATTATGATAATTCTAACTTAAATGGCTAAATATCTAATTCATGCAGTGATTGAGTTTACTTAGTACATTATTTTTTTACATGCTTTTATCTGTTATTTTCTGCTTTCAGATCCTTACTTAGTTGCATCACTTGACATTCCAAAAGATCATTTTAAGGAGATTGATTCCATCATATTCCAAAATTTAATGGTTGAATGATTAAATGAATGCAATTGTTGAATTACCTTCTACATCAATATCACTTTTGGTTTTAAGAATTAGATCCATCGATTAGGACTAAGGGTAGGATAAGATAGATGCTCTATTTTTCGTATTAGTTTCTAACTAGTTAAATAGTTCTTGGTCCATTTTTTGGAGATTAGACTAACTTAGGAACCTTTCCTTTCCTTTAAAATTCATTAGATCCATTTAAATCTCTCATAGATTGTATATTCTTTGAACAGAAACCCCCAAAACAAACATAAAAATAGAAAACAACGAAGTAAGAAAAAAGTTAACTAAGCACATATAGTGCATCACACTTCATCAGTCTACAAACATCGATTGATAATTCATGCAAGCCATTTAGGACACTAAATTGAATAAATAGTGACTGAGTATTTTTACTGGTACAACCATATAAAAAAATGTCCCTCAAGCAAGATAAGAAGGATAATAAATTATCATCAAAGTATTATGGTCCTTACAAGGTGTTGCAAAAGATTAGTACTATGGCATGCAAATTGGAGCTTCCTGCATGTTCCCGAGTGCACCCATTTTTTCATGTTTCATGCTTAAATAAGGTTATAGGTAACAAGCTCCCAATTCAAACAATATTTCCAAAACTTGACGAGGAAGGAAAAATCCTATTGGAACTTGAAGAATTCATGAAAACAAGAACTCGACAGCTACGAAATCGATCAATTTCAAAATATCTCATCAATTGGAAGAACTTACCCACTAAATATTCCACATGGCAAGATGATAATTTTATACAAAAGCATCCATAACTACTCAAGCATTGAGGAAAACACTTTTTTGAAGGAGAGGGGCATGTTAGGTCCTTATAATACTAGTATATTCCCTCATTGTTATTGTTAGCGTAGCCCCCTTATTTTTAATGTTTTGCCCATGTAGTCCCCTTATTGTTATTATTGTGCCCCATAGAATCCCACTATTGTTATTGTTGTGCCCTTACATTATTATTGTTATGTTAGTTCTAATTATATTGTGACCCCGTAGACTCCTATATATAGAATGGAAGTTTCTTCATTTGAATCATCTAAGAATTGTTCATTGTAGTAATGTAAAGGAGGTTTCCCCCTCGAAGAGGCTAATTTTGATGTCGCCAATCTATCTCTTCTTCTATTTGGTGAGTTGGTTGCATAACATATTTGGTTCAGCCAATTTATGGTTGTGTGGTACATGGAAGTCTTAGACCTAGTTTCATTTTGAATATGTTAATAAGATATTCTTTCCTCTTGTATTGATGGGTAAATATACTGGACTATATGTGGTTTTTATGGCTAATACATTCTTGTTATTTATGTTGGTTATGAGCATGTTTTATGACAAACTTGATGTATGGCCCTAATCATGTTTTGATTTGCAAATGAATGAAAAATGAATATATAACCTAATATATGATAATGCAACTAATGAGATAAGGCATCAATGCTTCTTAGAAATTCTTAGATAAGTATGATACCCCTATGCTCAAATCTGTTGATATGACCTGTAGATTGCATACTTGTGACATGTTTGACGAAGTGTTTGTCATGGCTAGTAGGGGTCTAGTAAAGTATTTGTTCAAGTGTTTGTATTAGTATCATTTTTTTGATTTTATTTTTCATTTCTAGGAGTTTAATGAAGTTTTGGGCAGTGGCTTGAGATCTAGCCCTGAAAAAGTGGCACAGAATCTGGGGTTGTATGCTCAGAATTAGCTGAAAAAGTCCCCAAGCACTAGCATGCCCTTCTTGTTGGAGCAACTAGAGAGTCTCAGTTGCGTAGATTCCCATGTCATGGGAGCGACTGAGGCTCTAGGTCAGTAAAATGTCAAGTTACCTCAGGGGTTGGTCATCTCGAAGGGTTAGTTGGCTCCTAAAGGTTCTGTAACATGTGTAGAAGGTCATAATGGTTGTGTTTTGTCGGTTCCAATTCTTTAACTATACATGGTGAGTTGAATCAAATCATAGTAGCCTCTCATCACATGTTTACCCCAACATACCTATTAACTTGGGTAAATGTGGGAGGAGGTTGTTACAAGACCCTTATCTTGAGAACTCGGGGTCTCGAATGTTGAGGAGCCCATGAGGTGTGAATGAGTGTGATAAGCCAAGAGACAGATAGATTCCTTAATAGTTAACATAAAGGAATCCCCATCTTAGGCCTGAGAAATCAAGGCCAAAATTTTCCAAAAGGGGTGAAAATATTTACAAAGGGAAAGTTTAATTTTGCATTAAATGGCGGGACAAGTGGGACCCACGCTAAGTTGCGTGGTGATGTGGACCTGGGTTGACATGGCACCATGGTGGAATTCAATATGGAAAGCATAATTAAACTTATTAGAGGATAAAGGGGCCCAAAAATTAGTGACACATGGTTCTATTGGAGGAAGCCACATGGATGCATTGATGTTGGGATGATGTCATCTCGAGTCTCAGGGTCTCATGACCTTGGAAGGTTTGTGGAGAGAGCATATTGAGCAGAGGGAAAGGTTGATGGGGGCCAAGATACAAAGCCCTCCCATTAACTAATGTTGACATTTCCGTTTCACTAGAGAAATGAGAGGTGTCATGGTTCCAAGAGGGGTGAAACACAGATTGAGGATCCCACCTCTCTTCGTACCTCATGGGGGTACCCCCCCTCACACTATCAATTTCACTTGGTGGAAGGTATGTCGTTGATTAGAGAGCATGAAAACTAAAATGGAACTAAAACTAAGGACCCTTGACCCCCTTGACGTCACGAGGAGGACCTCCCACAAGGGTGGATGGTTGCCACATGGCAGCATAATGATGGCATGGCAAGCGTTTAATGTACTAACCTCAAATGGTCATATCTTGTGATTTGAATGTCAAATTTAAAATATATATATATATATATATGTATATCGTCAGAAATTCTTGACCAGCTAGACACAACGGTGATTTTTATTTTAACTTTTGATGAGTTTTAAAAAGTAGGAAATTGTAATACCCCATTTCCATGATATGACTTTGGAGGTTGGGGCAATGTCATTGATACTTTCTTCTACCCATAGTGTGGCCTATGAGGTGGATGGGGGTTGTTCCATTTCCATGACCTTCACTAGCTAAGGTTGCACTTTCTTTCTTACCAATGATCTTTTTTGGGCCATTTATACTTGTCTTTCCTACTTCCTTTAACTTCTAATCACTTTTGAAATTAGGTCTCCTTTTTGCTTGCTCGTGACATTTCTTAAATTTCTTCATAGCATAATCCAAAGATTATGGTTCATAAAACTCAATGCAACCGCTAAATGACATAGGAAACTCATCAATAAATAATTGAAGGTTTTCCTTATCATCCTCGATATATGGAGCATATATCAATGGCTTAAGAAGTATGATAATATACACTTCATCTGATAGTTGTACCAATTTCAGCTCATAAAAATCCTTTGCCTTTCTATCATAATATTTGGCTGATAAATATTTTTCTTTGAAGAGCTTTTCAAACTCATTCCAATTCAGTCTTTCTTCTCTTATGCCTTTAACATTTTTCAAATCCTCCCACCATATATCTTCTCTTCCTTTCAGACTATAGGTGACTATCTTTGCCTTCTTGTTCTCAGAATAGTCATGAATTTTGAAGAACTTCTTCATCCCAAGCAACCAAGCTTCTGCATCTTCAAATTTTTTCACCTCCCTGTTAGGCTTTCTTGAATTCTTCAAGCATATAGTATCTTCCTCTCTTTCTCTGATGATAATGATGAGAATAATGGAAATAAGTATGATGATAATGATAATGATTCCCCCAAGTGAAAGAACTATAATTCCTACTAGAATATTTCCCATAAGTGTTGGTTCTTCCTTTTGGGGTGCTTAATGGTGCATTTACATTCACAATATATTCATTGTCCCTTATGTGCCTCTTCCTAGACCTGCTACCATCTTCCCCATTTATTCGCTCTTTTGATTCCAAAAGGCTCAAATTTTCCCTATAGCTAGCCCCCAACTCACGTTTCTTCTGTATTTGTAAGTCTGAGAGGCTTTACAGTATGATTTCATTCACCTTAGCTTGCCTCTCTTGAGCCTTTACTAGCCTTTCATTATTTTCCTTGAAGTTTCTTATCTCGGCCTTCAAGTTTCTCAAGGTATCCAATCGGTTAAGAGAGTTTACTCCTCCCCTGTTTCCCACTAATTTTTATTCCTCATCCATTCTTGCGTCTTCGTATCCATATTGTGAACTATTGGAGCTATACTGAACCATTCTTACCCTCATCCTTTAATTCTTTACGATCCTTTGCTGCTTGTGATTTTTTTTCATCCACACATAATTTTTAGGTGCATAGTATCATAATCAAATAAAAATGATCACGATCATGAAATTGTTCTCATGAAGCTACCATATTAATCTAGCTACAATAAAACAGGCCATGTTAGCACATCAATATTAATCCCAATCAGGTTACAAGCATTATCCCATCTGTATGCACAATTACCAAATATGTGTATATCATCCAACACAAATGGTTAGTTCATCAGTCAACAATAAAATATTCTTAATCATCAGCGTTATGTTGCATGTGAAATCATGATGTGATACATATATTAATCATGCATGCAATCAATCAGATTCAAACTGGGTTTTAACACCTAAATATTTGTTTAGTTAATTTTCTAAAAATCATTATGAAATCCCATGTGGGAACTATGTTGCTAGATTTCTCATGATAGAGCCCATTCACATAATACATACAATTACAAGGGACAACAAAATGCCTTGTTCACTTCAATCATGCAAGATGAATAAGCACACTAACACCATGCCAACGAGTTCAACGATGTGACATAGAACCAACAAGATTGCAAATCATTCCTGTACATTTGCTGTTGTACAATCACTTCAAGTAGGGAAACTCCATCACTATCATAGTTAAATAAATCCCCGCAACAGTATATTAGTGTATGGCCATTAACCTCACGAATGTTGTAAAATGTAACTAGGTTCGGTCTTCATAATGACATGTAATTATGATCTTTGTAAATGATGAAAAGAAGAGGATAAAATTATTTGTGTAATGCCTTTCTTCATGGGTTTCATGAGCAAGAGATTTTATTTGTTAGTGGCTCCCATTGAGAGCCTTAGGATTTATCATTGAGTCAAAGGATCAATTTCATGTATGAAGAGCTCTTCTTGAGTATGTGCCAATTGTAAATGAGTCTATATATCCCTCCAACGACAAGTACAAAGCTCTCTATTCACGTCGACTTTAAGATAAGATGACAAGCTCAGGTCAAATTCCCATTATGGAGACACACCTATTCATAAGTACAGTTCAGCTTAATATGATAGACAACCCACTACAAATAGAAATCTCAACCCAGTCAATAAAAATAAAAATCTAGACATCCTTCTTTGAGTTTTTCGGATGACTATGATGGAATACAAGTTTGGGTTATTTTTGATTTGCATAACCATTTCAGTGAAGGCCATATTTCAGTGAAGGATAAAATTTAGTGAGAGGTAGGGGAATTTAGATCCCTCTAACATTTAGGTCACACTGACAGTAAAGAAGTGTCAAGTTAGGATCAAGTTCAAATAGAAAGGGAAGGGACAACGAGAAAGGAAAGGAAGGGACTTTAAGTGTTGATTTCAGTCAACAACAGTTCAGATATCTTTCTAAGTTTTAGATGGATACATTATAGTAAGAAGAGAAGAAAGTTCAAAACACAGTGTCAAGGGCTCATTATTGTGACAAGGAATAAGATCTTGATGGCAACAAAACGAATCAATGACTTTGGTTCAGGATTTGGTGTTACTTCTACAGGAGATAGTTTGGTTTCCTTGACAAACATAGTGATCATAATTGGGTGTCATCACATATGGTGTGAAATTTGAAGTAGAAGGAACTGAGAAAGAGTAAATGAGAAGATGGAAGAGGACTTGTGTCTTGGTCTCGGAGAGGCTACTAGGTCAAGGGCCTTGGTCTTGGTATTTGTCAATTGGAATCTCTATAAGAAGAATTTGTGTGGGTTTTCCTCTTAAAGAGTGAGAAATTTTGGCCCTGGATGATAGCCTACATGATGTGTCTCTTATGTATTTATGTTCATGCACTGGTTATTGTTTGATGAAGAAGAACATTAATAATATAACAAGAAGAAGATCTTAATATAAAGAAGTAAAAATAAATCACAAGAAGTCACTAATAGAAAAGAAATCACCTAATGCTAATGCCCTAGATTTCTCAACAAGGTATCAAAGCTAAGGTGTCAAATTCAAGGAAGGGCATCTCATCAAGGGACACTCAAGGATTGAATCAGAAGAATGGCATCAAATCAAGTCGACGAATATCAAAGTGAAAGTTCAAAGATCTATATTGAATAATCAAACCATAGATCAAAGAAGAAGGTATACTTTAGAAGAAGTCAGGATTATCAATCAAGGCCAAAGTCTTATTCCTACTCAAGGAAAATAGATCTACTCATTAAAGAAGTTAGAATTCTACATCAACAAAAGTGTTGGATCCTATTGTCATCATCAAAATACCACAAACATCCTCATCAAGTTATCTTCAAAGCAAGGTAGCTCAAAGTACTTTAAAGATGAAGATCACATCATCTTGGAGAAATTTGAAATCCTATAATCATTTCTGATCTACACTACCAAATAAGTCAAAATATCTTGAAGACATAAAAATAGAAAACAGCGAAGTAAGAAAAAAGTTAACTAAGCACATATAGTGCATCACACTTCATCAGTCTACAAACATCGATTGATAATTCATGCAAGCAATTTAGGACACTAAATTGAATAAATAGTGACTGAGTATTTTTACTGGTACAACCATATAAAAAAATGTCCCTCAAGCAAGCTAAGAAGGATAATAAATTATCATCAAAGTATTATGGTCCTTACAAGGTGTTGCAAAAGATTAGTACTATGGCATGCAAATTGGAGCTTCCTGTATGTTCCCGAGTGCACCCATTTTTCCATGTTTCATGCTTAAATAAGGTTATAGGTAACAAGCTCCCAATTCAAACAATATTTCCAAAACTTGACGAGGAAGGAAAAATCCTATTGGAACTTGAAGAATTCATGAAAACAAGAACTCGACAGCTACGAAATCGATCAATTTCAAAATATCTCATCAATTGGAAGAACTTACCCACTAAATATTCCACATGGCAGGATGATAATTTTATACAAAAGCATCCATAACTACTCAAGCATTGAGGAAAACACTTTTTTGAAGGAGAGGGGCATGTTAGGTCCTTATAATACTAGTATATTCCCTCATTTTTATTGTTAGCGTAGCCCCCTTATTTTTAATGTTTTGCCCATGTAGTCCCCTTATTGTTATTATTGTGCCCCATAGAATCCCACTATTGTTATTGTTGTGCCCTTACATTATTATTGTTATGTTAGTTCTAATTATATTGTGACCCCGTAGACTCCTATATATAGAATGGAAGTTTCTTCATTTGAATCATCTAAGAATTGTTCATTTCTGTAATGTAAAGGAGGTTTCCCCCTCGAAGAGGCTAATTTTGATGTCGCCAATCTATCTCTTCTTCTATTTGGTGAGTTGGTTGCATAACAGATTTGGTTCAGCCAATTTATGGTTGTGTGGTACATGGAAGTCTTAGACCTAGTTTCATTTTGAATATGTTAATAAGATATTCTTTCCTCTTGTATTGATGGGTAAATATACTGGACTATATGTGGTTTTTATGGCTAATACATTCTTGTTATTTATGTTGGTTATGAGCATGTTTTATGACAAACTTGATGTATGGACCCCATCATGTTTTGATTTGCAAATGAATGAAAATTGAATATATAACCTAATATATGATAATGCAACTAATGAGATAAGGCATCAATGCTTCTTAGAAATTCTTAGATAAGTATGATACCCCTATGCTCAAATCTGTTGATATGACCTGTAGATTGCATACTTGTGACATGTTTGACGAAGTGTTTGTCATGGCTAGTAGGGGTCTAGTAAAGTATTTGTTCAAGTGTTTGTATTAGTATCATTTTTTTGATTTTATTTTTCATTTCTAGGAGTTTAATGAAGTTTTGGGTAGTGGCTTGAGATCTAGCCCTGAAAAAGTGGCACAGAATCTGGGGTTGTATGCTCAGAATTAGCTGAAAAAGTCCCCAAGCACTAGCATGCCCTTCTTGTTGGAGCAACTAGAGGGTCTCAGTTGCATAGATTCCCATGTCATGGGAGCGACTGAGGCTCTAGGTCAGTAAAATGTCAAGTTACCTCAGGGGTTGGTCATCTCGAAGGGTTAGTTGGCTCCTAAAGGTTCTGTAACATGTGTAGAAGGTCATAATGGTTGTGTTTTGTCGGTTCCAATTCTTTAACTATATATGGTGAGTTGAATCAAATCATAGTAGCCTCTCATCACATGTTTACCCCAACATACCTATTAACTTGGGTAAATGTGGGAGGAGGTTGTTACAAGACCCTTATCTTGAGAACTCGAGGTCTCGAATGTTGGGGAGCCCATGAGGTGTGCATGAGTGTGATAAGCCAAGAGACAGATAGATTCCTTAATAGTTAACATAAAGAAATCCCCATCTTAGGCCTGAGAAATCAAGGCCAAAATTTTCCAAAAGGGGTGAAAATATTTACAAAGGGAAAGTTTAATTTTTCATTAAATTGCGGGACAAGTGGGACCCACGCTAAGTTGCGTGGTTATGTGGACCTAGGTTGACATGGCACCATGGTGGCATTCAATATGGAAAGCATAATTAAACTTATTAGAGGATAAAGGGGCCCAAAAATTAGTGACACATGGTTCTATTGGAGGAAGCCACATGGATGCATTGATGTTGGGATGATGTCATCTCGAGTCTCAGGGTATCATGACCTTGGAAAGTTTGTGGAGAGAGCATATTGAGCAGAGGGAAAGGTTGATGGGGGCCAAGATACAAAGCCCTCCCATTAACTAATGTTTACATTTTCGTTTCACTAGAGAAATGAGAGGTGTCATGGTTCCAAGAAGGGGTGAAACACTGATTGAGGATCCCACCTCTCTTCGTACCTCATGGGGGTACCCCCCCTCACACTATCAATTTCACTTGGTGGAAGGTATGTCGTTGATTAGAGAGCATGATAACTAAAATGGAACTACAACTAAGGACCCTTGATCCCCTTGACGTCACGAGGAGGACCTCCCCACAAGGGTGGATGGCTGCCACATGGAAGCATAATGATGGCATGGCAAGCGTTTAATGTACTGACTTCAAATGGTCATATCTTGTGATTTGAATGTCAAATTTAAAATATATATATATATGTATATCGTCAGAAATTCTTGACCAGCTAGACACAACGGTGATTTTTATTTTAACTTTTGATGAGTTTGAAAAAGTAGGAAATTGTAATACCCCATTTCCATGATATGACTTTGGAGGTTGGGGCAATGTCATTGATACTTTCTTCTACCCATAGTGTGGCCTATGAGGTGGATGGGGGTTGTTCCATTTCCATGACCTTCACTAGCTAAGGTTGCACTTTCTTTCTTACCAATGATCTTTTTTGGGCCATTTATACTTGTCTTTCCTACTTCCTTTAACTTCTAATCACTTTTGAAATTAGGTCTCCTTTTTGCTTGCTCGTGACATTTCTTAAATTTCTTCATAGCATAATCCAAAGATTGTGGTTCATAAAACTCAATGCAGCCGCTAAATGACATAGGAAACTCATCAATAAATAATTGAAGGTTTTCCTTATCATCCTCGATATATGGAGCATATATCAATGGCTTAAGAAGTATGATAATATACACTTCATCTGATAGTTGTACCAATTTCAGCTCATAAAAATCCTTTGCCTTTCTATCATAATATTTGGCTGATAAATATTTTTCTTTGAAGAGCTTTTCAAACTCATTCCAATTCAGTCTTTCTTCTCTTATGCCTTTAACATTTTTCAAATCCTCCCACCATATATCTTCTCTTCCTTTCATACTATAGGTGACTATCTTTGCCTTCTTGTTCTCAGAATAGTCATGAATTTTGAAGAAATTCTTCATCCCAAGCAACCAAGCTTCTGCATCTTCAAATTTTTTCACCTCCCTGTTAGGCTTTCTTGAATTCTTCAAGCATATAGTATCTTCCTCTCTTTCTCTGATGATAATGATGAGAATAATGGAAATAAGTATGATGATAATGATAATGATGCCCCCAAGTGAAATAACTATAATTCCTACTAGAATATTTCCCATAAGTGTTGGTTCTTCCTTTTGGGGTGCTTAATGGTGCATTTACATTCACACTATATTCATTGTCCCTTATGTGCCTCTTCCTAGACCTGCTACCATCTTCCCCATTTATTCTCTCTTGTGATTCCAAAAGGCTCAAATTTTCCCTATAGCTAGCCCCCAACTCACGTTTCTTCTGTATTTGTAAGTCTGAGAGGCTTTACAGTATGATTTCATTCACCTTAGCTTGCCTCTCTTGAGCCTTTACTAGCCTTTCATTATTTTCCTTGAAGTTTCTTATCTCGGCCTTCAAGTTTCTCAAGGTATCCAATCGGTTAAGAGAGTGTGCTCCTCCCCTGTTTCCCACTAATTTTTATTCCTCATCCATTCCTGCGTCTTCGTATCCATATTGTGAACTATTGGAGCTATACTGAACCATTCTTACCCTCATCCTTTAATTCTTTACGATCCTTTGCTGCTTGTGATTTTTTTTCATCCACACACAATTTTTAGGTGCATAGTATCATAATCAAATAAAAATGATCACGATCATGAAATTGTTCTCATGAAGCTACCATATTAATCTAGCTACAATAAAACAGGCCATGTTAGCACATCAATATTAATCCAAATCAGGTTACAAGCATTATCCCATCTGTATGCACAATTACCAAATATGTGTATATCAGCCAACACAAATGGTTAGTTCATCAGTCAACAATAAAATATTCTTAATCATCAGTGTTATGTTGCATGTGAAATCATGATGTGATACATATATTAATCATGCATGCAATCAATCAGAGTCAAACTGGCTTTTAACACCTAAATATTTGTTTAGTTAATTTTCTAGAAATCATTATGAAATCCCATGTGGGAACTATGTTGCTAGATTTCTCATGATAGAGCCCATTCACATAATACATACAATTACAAGGGACAACAAAATGCCTTGTTCACTTCAATCATGCAAGATGAATAAGCACACTAACACCATGCCAACGAGTTCAACGATGCGACATAGAACCAACAAGATTGCAAATCATTCCTGTACATTTGTTGTTGTACAATCATTTCAAGTAGGGAAACTCCATCACTATCATAGTTAAATAAATCCCCGCAACAGTATATTAGTGTATGGCCATTAACCTCACGAATGTTGTAAAATGTAACTAGGTTCGGTCTTCATAATGACATGTAATTATGATCTTTGTAAATGATGAAAACAAGAGAATAAAATTATTTGTGTAATGCCTTTCTTCATGGGTTTCATGAGCAAGAGATTTTATTTGTTAGTGGCTCCCATTGAGAGCCTTAGGATTTATCATTGAGTCAAAGGATCAATTTCGTGTATGAAGAGCTCTTCTTGAGTATGTGCCAATTGTAAATGAGTCTATATATCCCTCCGACGACAAGTACAAAGCTCTCTATTCACGTCGACTTTAAGATAAGATGACAAGCTCAGGTCAACTTCCCATTATGGAGACACACCTATTCATAATTACAGTTCAGCTTAATATGATAGACAACCCACTACAAATAGAAATCTCAACCCAGTCAATAAAAATAGAAATTCAGACATCCTTCTTTGAGTTTTTCGGATGACTATGATGGAATACAAGTTTGGGTTATTTTTTATTTGCATAACCATTTCAGTGAAGGCCATATTTCAGTGAAGGATACAATTTAGTGAGAGGTAGGGGAATTTAGATCCCTCTAACATTTAGGTCACACTGACAGTAAAGAAGTGTCAAGTTAGGATCAAGTTCAAATAGAAAGGGAAGGGACAACGAGAAAGGAAAGGAAGGGACTTTAAGTGTTGATTTCAGTCAACAACAGTTCAGATCTCTTTCTAAGTTTTAGATGGATACATTATAGTAAGAAGAGAAGAAAGTTCAAAACACAGTGTCAAGGGCTCATTATTGTGACAAGGAATAAGATCTTGATGGCAAAAACGAATCAATGACTTTGGTTCAGGATTTGGTATTACTTCTATAGAAGATAGTTTGGTTTCCTTGACAAACATAGTGATCATAGTTGGGTGTCATCACATATGGTGTGAAATTTGAAGTAGAAGGAACTGAGAAAGAGTAAATGAGAAGATGGAAGAGGACTTGTGTCTTGGTCTCAGAGAGGCTACTAGGTCAAGGGCCTTGGTCTTGGTATTTGTCAATTGGAATCTCTATAAGAAGAATTTGTGTGGGTTTTCCTCTTAAAGAGTGAGAAATTTTGGCCCTGGATGATAGCCTACATGATGTGTCTCTTATGTATTTATGTTCATCCACTGGTTATTGTTTGATGAAGAAGAACATTAATAATATAACAAGAAGAAGATCTTAATCTAAAGAAGTAAAAATAAATCACAAGAAGTCACTAATAGAAAAGAAATCACCTAATGCTAATGCCCTAGATTTCTCAACAAGGTATCAAAGCTAAGGTGTCAAATTCAAGGAAGGGCATCTCATCAAGGGACACTCAAGGATTGAATCAGAAGAATGGCATCAAATCAAGTCGACGAATATCAAAGTGAAAGTTCAAAGATCTATATTGAATAATCAAACCATAGATCAAAGAAGAAGGTATACTTTAGAAGAAGTCAGGATTATCAATCAAGGCCAAAGTCTTATTCCTACTCAAGGAAAATAGATCTACTCATTAAAGCAGTTAGAATTCTACATCAACAAAAGTGTTGGATCCTATTGTCAATATCAAAATACCACAAACATCCTCATCAAGTTATCTTCAAAGCAAGGTAGCTCAAAGTACTTTAAAGATGAAGATCACATCATCTTGGAGAAATTTGAAATCCTATAATCATTTCTGATCTGCACTACCAAATAAGTCAAAATATCTTGAAGACAAGAAGGCATTATCATCATCTTTAAAACTATAAGCTAAGCTCCCTATCATTGCAGCAAGGATCCCCTCCTTATCCTTGAAGAAGATCATCCAAGGAGGCATCAAAACATCCTCATCGATCACCATCAATAAAGGAAGCTAGATATAAAGATGTTGACATCATAAAAGGAGCAATCTCCTTTATTAAAGAAGGGCTTTTCATTTGGAAGAATATCATCCAAAAGGAGCACTAATACATCTTCTTCATCCACCATCAAAGTGATCAAGTTGAAGATTTCATATTCACTTTTCAAGTAAGTAATTTCATTCTATAATCAAATTTGGTAAAATGACTTCATTTTGCAAGGAGATCTATAAGTTGGTTGGATCATCGAAATTCCTTGCATGGAAAAAGAAGGAAAGTCATAGTCCTCAACGAAAGTGAAGTCATTGAACATTTCAATGAAAATTTCTCCTCTGAATACATGGAAAGGGATCAAAGGGCTCAAGGGATTCTTATAAAATCAGTCAAAGATCCCTCATCCCTATATAGAAGGATTGGAGACATCTAAGAGATATATGATAAACTGGTAGAACGATTCTTTGAAGATGCGATAAAGAAAGGTCATATCACTTGGATCTGATCTACACAAAATTGAAGGTATCAAAGGATGCAAGGTTATCGTCATAACATCTCAATTACAAGATCTGGGAGAGATAATCTTCATTGTTCTAAATGCACTAACCGATGAAAAAGGTAACAAATGTCTATGAGGATAATAAATTTATCCCATTCAACAACTTGTCATTTCTATGCAAGATAGAAGATGGCATGTTGAGGGAAAAAGTGTTGAAGGATCAAATGAAAGGGTTCAGACATATTTTCGAGAGGAAAGAAACAACATGGATAAGATTCAATCCTATGAGCATTACAGGAAATATTGTCCTAAATGAAAGAAGGGCAATAACAAGAAATATAGAGAAGAAATCCATTTCAGTGAAGAAGTGGAGAAAGTTTAAAGAAGGAAGTCGAAGGAAGAGGAAAAGCATTATAAGTAAGAGCTTATGACATCACCATAAGAAACATGAAGGATGTTTGGTAGTAAAATATGAAGGATATAGCTCTTGGTGATCTCATTGAAAGATCAAATAAAGAAGTCATCCAAGACAAGTCTCATCATACATCAGTCAAAATGAAATATCTGTTGGATATGTGAGATCCTCAATATTCTCTAATGGAATCCTCATCAGAGGATTCACCGTTCTAGAGAGGAAGGAAGTGTTTCATCAAGAACTCCTACTTGTGGAATTCATGGGATAATGGTATGATGAAATAAGAGTTAAGGCAGATCATGGGGTTGAAGATATTTTCAATCAAGAAAGTTGTTGAAATAAGCCTAGAAGACCTAATTGTAAATGAGTTATGTATGCTTAAATTGGACTTTATAAAGTCATGTTGTATGGTTGCAGGTAACTTGGATCATTGTGCTATCTTGAGAAGCATGATCAAAGGAAAGGAATCTCCTCCTACGAACGGTATGTCCTCATATGAAGTATGAGGTGGTTGTATACAATTGAGGAACTTTTATTGGAAGCTCCTAGGAAAGAAATGTGTGAAGAAGGGAAGGAAGAGATCAAGAATTTATGCAACTATGGTAAAGGAAGTCAACCTCCGAAGGACCAAGAATATTTGACTATGATATCTCCTAGAGAGATATGAAGACTCTAATGAAAGTTTGGAAAACGATGGAGACCCTTGACAAGACATATCTTTAGGATATGTGTCAACATATATGTAGGATGTTGATGCCTACAGGAAGATGTCATGATGAAAGACCATCACAAAGGTAATTATGATTTAATTATTAATTGTTTATAAACTAGTATCTAGATGGGTTTATGCAGGGATACCAAAGGAAAGAACTATGAATGTCTTCCATGAAGAACCATGTAGTAGGATGAGAGAACCTTCTAGAGATGAAAGCCCAATAAAGGTAGCATAGCATGAATTAATTTTAGATGAAGACTAATGGATCAATTTCTGATGAAAGGAATGTGTTAGTTCTAGTCTTTGCAGCTTGTCACCGGGGATCAACATGAACTCTTACTATGTCTGGTTTGGTTAGATGTTTTGCACATGATATTCAACACAAAACATGTCACAAATGTGTCCATCAGAAGAAGCTCTGAAAAATATTTCCAACGGTCTATAACACTCCCGTAACCAGTTTCTGGATTAGAAGATATGATCGAAATGAATGAGTGATTCTTGGTTATGCATGTTTTGAGGTCAATTGTTGCACGCAATGACAAGTTTAGTACAAAATTAGTTTCTGAAATAATGGTAAGGAATTTTTCAAAAGTGAAATAGGTTTTTGTTCATCACATACAAATAACCAAAACCTCCTTCAGTTTATGCACATGTGCTACTATGTGGAGATATACATTGATATTTGGAGCCTACATTAAAACAAAGCAAATTTTTCATATTTTTTTATTGTTTTAGTAATTTTAGTACGGTGCCATTTTACAACAAATGGAAAGTAATTTTTTAAAACCCAAGGAGGTTTTTGTTAACCATGAGCCATATAACAAAAACCTCTTCATTTTATTCACAGGTGTCATGAATTTGGATATGTGACTAGATAGTTGTAGCTCATTTTCACAGATTTAAATCTTTAAGGATTTTCTGTTTTAGAGATGATTTTGTGTCACATATTACGAGCAATTGGAGACGAATTTCCAAAATCGAAGAGAGGTTTTTCTCCAAAATGAACTTATCTACAAATAAATTTTCTGTTTTGTAACAGGTGCTATGGTTTAGGAGATATGAGTTCATCTTCAACACCTATTTTCAGAAATTTG
This sequence comes from Pinus taeda, assembly GCA_000404065.3. Taxonomy (NCBI): domain Eukaryota; kingdom Viridiplantae; phylum Streptophyta; class Pinopsida; order Pinales; family Pinaceae; genus Pinus; species Pinus taeda. Next base: position 99,956 of record APFE030617792.1, on the reverse strand, counting down.
GTCCAAGTTTTATGTCACTGATTCTATTTTGAAGAAAATGGTTGAGCTCAATTCCCTTAGTACAAGGATGAGAAAATGTATAAATTTTATGAATTTCATCGTGTAGGGATTGGATTTTGGCAGAAGGTTGGACTCTTGTGAATGCATTGAGCTCTATTGTACATCATTTCGGTAGTTTGGCAAGGAAATAAACCAGGGTTTTGCAACATTTTGTGGGATTCTTGTAGTAATGTGCTTCAACATTGTGTTCTTCTCAGTTATTCAGTGATCTTATGTTTATGTATGCCATTATCTCTCTCTTTCTGCATAGTTAAATGAATCAAGTTTGAAAAGGTAAAATTCATTAGTATTTCAGTGCTCTACCTTGGGGTTTGTTTAGTTCTATATGTTTTCTACTGTTTGAAGAGGACTCATGGCAATTGCATGCCCTCTCTAGCTCCTCACTAGTCTTTAGACACACCATTACACACATCTCAAAGTTCTAAAACACTTACCTACCTCGCCTCACAAAAACCTCTGCAAATCTATGTTCATTTCCTAGACCCAAATCTACCTTCCCCATCTGATCCAGCAACCAACCATAAAAATCAATAAAATTCCTCTGATCAAACATATACCTAGCCTAAAATTAGACTTTACATCAGTCATCTCAAGTTTCATTTGCTACATTTTCCTCAGATTAACAAGGAGAGAGCCCTCTCCCAACCTAGTAGGGCTAACTACTAGGTTAAGTGTGGTTTGATGTTACCCTAGACCTACCTTTCTCAGCCTGAGGTAGATTTAGGCCCTAACATAGTGGCGACCATGCTGGGGAAGAAAATTTTGTTTGCTCGTTATTATTGTTTGCTTTATAAACTACAGATGGAGCCTGAAGTTAGCCATGTACCATTCGAACTGCTCTTGCTCTGCAAGTGCATAAGTAGATGAATGTTGCTTCAGTCAATCTCCGGTCTAGTTTATGAAATGAACATCTGACTTGCAAATTTCCACAGTACATTAAACTAGGGAAGAGGTGACAGATCTTCTCCAGGAAAGATCATTCAAGTTGCAGATCTGATTACTGATGGTGGATAGCAGTCAGACACATATGAAGGATGAAACATACACCTGGCGACTCCAACTCAATCTAGAGATTCCAGTGCTCACTGATCCATTCATGCACTAAAATAAAATGGTAGGGTATGTGGAAAAACCTGTGTTTTGTGAAGTTTTAAAAGAAGTTAGAGATCAGTTAGTGGATATTGAAATTGATGAAGTATTTTTCATTACCATGCTTCAATTTTTGAGATCTCTGAAGTTTCCTCCTAAAGCTAAAACTAGTTTCTTTGAGTTAGTTGTTGAAAAATTTGAGAAGGAGATTCAGTATTTAAATGATCAGATCCAATCATATGAATTCCGAGATCCCAAAAAGTTCTTGGAAACTCTCCCTCCAAAACAAGAAACAATAGAGTTGCCCGTGGATGTTTGCATTGACAGTTTGCAGTTGGAGGTCTGCGTTGAGGAGTTAGGGCAGCAAATAGAGTCTGGTTTCTTTGATCCTATTGCAGTGTACATGAAAAAAATTTTCAGTTTGAATGATAGATCAAATTTCCTTTTACACAACCAAATTCATTATGTGCATGTATGGCTACCAGCCTTTCCAGTTGTGTCTTGGTTCGAGCACTTCCAAGCAACATTCTTGTCACAGTTACTTGATTGGTTGATCTGGCAATATAGCGTTACCTGATCTATCAATTTTGTAGAAAAGTAGGTTATATTTGTACATAAATAAGTTGCCTGAGGCAACATTTCAGTTTTCAGTATTTCTTTATGTATAGGTTGCAGTATGTATATGTTTTTGGATTGGTATGAATTTTTTTGGGTTTGCAGTTGTTTGACCGTATTGCCCAATGGATGAGGCACTTGGTCTACAGTGTTCTTGACACCTCCAAGGAGCTTCCATCCCCAATGGAGCCGATGTTAGTTCCATTCTTCATAGCCTTTCACTAGGGATCAACATGAGCTCTTACTATGTCTAGTTTGGTTAGATGTTTTGCACATGATATTCAGCACAAAACATGTCACAAATGTGTCCATCAGAAGAATCTCAGAAAAATACTTCCAACGGAATATCACACTGCCATAACCAATTTCTGGATTAGAAGGTATGATCGAAATGAATGAGTGATTCTTAGTTATGCATGTTTTGAGGTCAGTTGCTACACACAATGACAAGTTTAGTACAAAATCAGTTTCTAAAATAAAGGTAAGGAATTTTTCAAACGTGAAAGAGGTTTTTTTTAATCACATACCAAATAACAAAAACCTCCTTCAGTTTATGCACAGGTGCTACTATGTGGAAGATATATAGTGATATTTGGAGCCTACATTAGATCTAGCTTTGGCTCCAAGGGATGGGGGGTCTGATATGAGCAGAGGATCAAAGGGGTTTTGGCTAGCTAAGTTTGCTTTTGGCGAGAGGGAGAGGGCTTCAATAGATTGTGAGGGCTGAGATGAGAGCTAGACTGATTGTTTGGTGACTATCTTCATTCATTTGACCTATTCCCATTTATTTTCCAGATCCTCAATCTTTTCATTTTCATTTTCTCTATTTTTTGTACATCTATTTGCAAAATGACCGTATTCATGACATACCTTACATTTGAAGGGGATTTTCTCATAGTCTAATTGTTGTATGTGCGTCCACTGATCCACTTTTATTTTGATAGCTTCAAGGAGACCTTTTCCTAGATCCACTTTCATGCAGATTCAGGCACATGCATGCATGTTTTCTTTAGGCTCACATATGTCTATGTATTTCCCAACTGCATTTCCTATTGCTTTGACTGAATCATCTCCCCAGCAGTGGAGAGGTAGATGCGACAATCTTACCCATACTAGAACAACATTTGGGACGTCCATTTCTGGGTCAAAATCCGGTGTCCATCTGTTCAAATACAGTCCTCTTGTATTCATAAAATATGGACCGTTCCTGAATATCAGATCTCGGTCCTCTTTGGTTTCAAAGTGGAATGTGTAGTAACCTCTATCACATAATCTAATTGAGATCTTCCCAGATATTGTTGCAGCCCAGTTTCTTTCTACCCACTTTTGCACAGTCTTGGGTGATAGCCACAACCTAGTAAACTGCCCTACTAACCCTCGTTCTGCCAGGGAAAGTGGTGTTTTTCTTGGGAGTGCTGGAGGGAGAGATATTTCTGGTATTTCTTCCATTTTTTTAACAAACTTTGAAACTGATGATCTATTCTTTGCTAGACCCATTGCAGCGATGAGGAAAGCAAAAGCTTTTTCTGTTACTTCTTATTCTTGCGGGTGATCTGTGTGATGATGATCTTCCTCTTCCGATGGATCCATATTCCTCAAACCCCAGCAGCAGGAGACCGCTAAGGGCCAATATGATCTGGGGCAATATCTGCCTGCCGAAAACTACAGCCGCAATCTCACCTTCCTCTTTTTGTCGTTCTGACCTCAGCAGCAAGGGCCACTGAGGCGCAACAAACGCTACTTCAAGCTGGGAGCTGTTGCAACAGCTAGGGCTGCATGCTATCCTCAGTTGCTCTCCTCGCCATCTAGTTAACTATTCTACGAAATGACTTTTATTACAATACAAAATCAACTTTATTACAATACGTAATATATGTAATAATCTTAATAGGAGTATATTGCTAAGTATTGCGTGATCAAAAGTGACTCCAAACATGTATACATCTAGTAGTGTAGATGGTATGCTATATGTTGATAGATGAGAACACCCCACAAGTATCATGTCTCATAACATCAATATTAATGAAATTCAATTTTAAAAAATGACAATATTATTGTAATAAGGTGCCACATACTAAACCATGTTTATCATTGTTATTCATATAGTCTTATATAGAATTATACACAATAACGTTATATATTCTCTCGAGAATCATATACATTTTAAAAAGACTACATTAAATGTGATATTCACCACTCTTAAAGGATCACTCTATGATTTCTAACATTCCTCAAAATAAATAACATGCTAATTATAAATCTAATTGAGAAATATTGAGCCATAAAAATTGATTAAACTTTTTTTTGTACTCAAAAGAAAATCAATTAAACTTTTCTACAAAAACATGATATACATATAACATAAAATAAAAATTATCCAAAATACTTAAGCTGCCTTTGTTGACCGTAACTTGCCCCTTGTTGACTGGAGGTGCAGATGATGTGGATGGCTGAACCAATAGCACAGGAACCTCGAGCACCTTGATTCCTAAGTGCCCATGTGGCTCATTTGGAAAAATGGCACGTGGAACCTTGAGATTAACAAAAAGGCTTCGGAATCACCAGATGGCTGCGGAATCAGCAGATGGCTGCGGAATCGGCAAAGAGCTGCGGAATGCCTGTAAATATGTCAAAATCTAAACAAAACAGTCACACATTAGCAAAGCTCACTTGATCATGCTTAATGACACCTAATGTAATGATCTGGGTGGTTTTACATTGAAAATGAGGCAAAAGAGAGAGGTAAGTGATGAAAAACAGTAGGTAATAGTGGATGGTGAGGTGTAAGTTAGAGGCTCTACAGGCCCCTAATCATGCATGGAAGGATAGGATGGAGGCAGAGTTAGATGATAATGGGTTGAAGAAGTTCATAGAAGCGGATGTCCCAAAACCCACTGATGCTTCTCAAGTCGCGGATTGGCAAAAGAAGACAGCAAAGTGTCGAAGGATTCTGTTGGAGGGCATGAGGGATCACATTGTGTCCAACCTCCATGGAAAGGCTTCTCCATTTTTGATGTGGAAAGCGTTGACAGATCTATACCAAAGCAAGAGCGACCAGAGGAAGCTGGCACTCAAGGATAAACTCAGAAACATAAAATGTGAGAATGGAGACAATATGCCCCAGTATCTCACGAAGTTCACCCAATGACGGGATGAGCTGGGAAGCGTGGGGGTGACTATCGATGATGAGGACTTGGTGAGCTTGGCTCTCCTTGGTCTTCCGAAGAGTTGGCATTCCTATCAGGAATCTATCAATGATCGGGAGAAATTTCCAGGATGGGAGAGACTTTGGTCGGATCTTGTGTAAGAGGAGATCAGGCGGAGCACCAGAGATGGTTCTTCATCTATGCATGATGAGGAGAACTGTGCCTTAGTGAGTAAGGCGAAGAAGGGGAAGGAGAAGGTTTCTCTTTCTGAATCTAGTTCTTCCAATGATGGGAAGAAGGTTGACAAGTTGAAGGTGAGATTCTTTCATTGTCATGAGTTAGGCCATTATGCTACTAATTTCCCAAAGAAGAAGTCCAAGAAGGGATCCGGTGAAGGATCTGAAGGTGAGGCACTTGCTTCACAGTTTGAGTTGGATTTCACACTCTTCACATGCATGGTTTCATCCATGATGGGAAGTGGTTGGTTTCTTGACAGTGGAGCTTCTTTCCACATGAGCGGTGACAAAATTTTGTTCAGTACTTTGGAGGAGAAAGATCTCTAGATACTCATAGGGATGGGTAATGATGAGAAGTATAGTGTCTTAGGTGTAGGCACGGTTATTTTTCAGAGGGAGCATGGAGCTCGCCTTACCTTGACCGATGTCAAGAATGTACCAGGACTGAAGAGAAACTTGGTGTCGATCGCGATGCTGGAAGATAGAGGCTATGATGTAGTCTTCAGAGAGGGAAAGGTTTTCCTTAGACACATCATCACTAGATAGGTGAAGCAGATTGGTTCACGGGTTAAGAACTTGTATGCTTTTGAGGTTCAAGATGCATGCAAAGCCTTGAGTGGTGAGGCAACTGATGGAGACTTGGTGGTTGAGAGGGAGCGTATATTACCTCTCAACATGCAGAGCCAGAAGAAGTCTCAGACGATTGTGGAGGAGCCATGATTGGTGCAACAACATCAGGAGGTTGTGGAGCAGCCACAACAAAGGAAGCTGACAGGAGATCAAGTAGATACATCTACTCATGTAGAGACCTCCAGTAGGGGGAAACTTCGATCCAGGTGGGCTGAGGGATCGCATGCAGCCATACCTCCAGGTAGGAGGTGAGGTGATGTGGATTGATCGTCCCAGGGAGGAGGGGCAGGATCCTTGAGGTACCTAACCTCTTGGATGAGACCTTGCTACGGGAGCCCCAACGTGGAGTAGCAGGAACTGACTGATTGGGTAGAGATAGATGCGGATGGAGTGGCAGAGAGAGTGACAGTGCAGGGAATCCCAGGGCAACGCATAGCTAGCAGGCTGCAGCAATGCGAGAGGCACAAGTGTTTTGCACAGTGCTAGGTGGCACAAAGAGGTGTGCAATGGTGCGAGATTCATGGAGATGTTGTAGTATTGCAGATGTTAGAGAGGGAGCACTTGTCAGCAGTAGGTAGAGCTTCAGCATCAGAGTATGTTCCTAGCCCAATAGAGTGGTCAGTTGGGAGTGTTTTTGTTCCAAGTGTTGTTGGAGCAAGTAGACCGGGCAGATGTGTTGCATGCAGAACATTCAAGAGTTAAAGGATTGGGTTGCAGATAATCCATATCTTGTTGTGAGGGAGTTTTGAAAATGCAACAAGATGATGGAGCTTAGTGAAAAGAAGTCGCCTTCACTAAGTGGGCCCGCAGGCTATTTTTGGCACAAAGTCTATTTTTAGACATACGGATCAAGGTCTATGAGTTGCAGGATGCTTTTTATGGATGATTGGTCATGTTGGTAAAAATAGATGGACTTCTATTTTTAGACAACAGTGGAGGCACTGCTTAGTCTAAATTTAGATCAGTCAAATATTATTATCTCATAATAATATTTGGACTATAAACTTTATCTTATCCTCTTGGAGCACTTCAGTTCGAGCTAAAGATGTGGCACATGCAGTTGGAAGAAGGAAATATGAGTTTCCTAATGTTTAGTTGAGTTGTTACATGCGGGACTTCAATTAGAACTCAAGAGATTGAGTTTGGTGGAGTTGATAGTGGAGTTGATGGAGTTGTGTTCAGTTTGACTCAGTTGAACTAGTTGTATCTAGTCTAACTGCAATTAGACTAAGTGATGAGTGCTATGAATTAGTTATTAATTAATTCACTAATTATTAACTCTTAAAGCAATTGAAGAATACATCAGTTAACTTAGTGCATGTCAGTGCATGTTCAATTCAGTGGAGACAAGTGTTAGAGGTTGAGATTGCTATCAGTTGTGACTATAGTTGTGCATGAGATTTTGCACAATCAATGGGATTGAGTTGCCAATGAATATTTCACAGTATATGCCCAGTGAAATAGCTTGTGCTCACGTGATTTTCACATGGCATTGTGCAATAGAGGCAGGCAAAGCAGTGGAGGAGATTTGAACTTGTGACTTGTTCGGATCTGAGCTAGTTTTGTGTGTAACAGGTGGAGCTAGTACTGATTACTTGCTAGGAGTATTGTACTATGTTTGTTACATGTTCTCAATCAATATAATATACAGATATTTTGGGGTTTTTAGAGAGATGCTTTCCCCGGGATACATACTGTGTTGATATATGTGTTTGATGCTTCTATGTGTGCATGTTTATGTTTCTGCTTCTGCAAAATTGATGATCAATGGTAGATGAGATTATGTATTATGCATGTATTCCGCAATAGTGTGTAATCAGGATAATCTCGGTTGAATAAGTGTCATATTATTCATAAAATTTCTATAGCCTGGATTGCTTCCCCTTCATATTTCCTGAACGTTTTTTTAAGATTTTCTGATTCTTGGTTGTTTATGTTTGTCTCTTGGGTCATAAGGATATCTGGGTTCTCTTTTGTTAAAATATCTCTTGTTGCATTTTTCTTAACAGGTGAGCCCATTCCTCTGTAGTTCCAGGAGACTATTATAGTTATTTACTTATTGGGTGGTGCATGGCTCCTTTCCCCTTATGCTGACTTTTCTCCATATTCCCTGTACTTTTTCCTAAATAAGTGTCCATGGGCTGTTGTGTTCCTAGGGCCATTTCTTTTGTTGTTTCTTCATCCCTTACTTCTTTATTTTTCTTTCTTCCAACTTTTTTTTTGGTTTTCTACATTTGGGAATGCTTCTTTAGCTTGTTTTCTGGTTAATATCCCGTATACTGAGGGAGGGGGAGAGAGGTGAATTGAGTCTCTGGGGGAGAGGGGGGACCACTAGGTGATTGGAGAGCGTGGGGTTCTAGATCTAAATCTAGATCTAGATCTAGCTTTGGCTCCAAGGGATGGGGGGTCTGATATCAACAGAGGATCAAAGGGGTTTTGGCTAGCTAAGTTTGCCTTTGGAGAGAGGGAGAGGGCTTCAATAGATTCTGAGGGCTGAGAGGAGAGCTGGACTGGTTGTTTGTTGGCTATCTTCTTTTGTTTGACCTGTTCCCATTTATTTTCCGGATCCTCAATCTTTTCTTTTTCATTTTCTCTATTTTTTGTACATCTATTTGCAAAATGACAGTATTCATGACATACCTTACATTTGAAGGGGATTTGCTCATAGTCCAGCTGTTGTATGTGCGTCCACTGATCCACTTTTATTTTGATAGCTTCAGGGATACCTCTTCTGAGATCCACTTCCACGCAAATTCAGGTGCATGCATGCATGTTTTCTTTAGGCTCACATCTGTCTATGTATTTCCCATCATAGTTAACTATTCTACGAAATGACTTTTATTACAATACAAAATCAACTTTATTACAATACGTAATATATGTAATAATCTTAATAGGAGTATATTGATAAGTATTGCGTGATCAAAAGTGACTCCAAACATGTATACATCTAGTAGTGTAGATGGTATGCTATATGTTAATAGGTGAGAACACCCCACAAGTGTCATGTCTCATAACATCAATATTAATGAAATTCAATTTTAAAAAATGACAATATTATTGTAATAAGGTGCCACATACTAATTATCTGGATGGATGAGAATTATCTGCAGCAATGTTTTGCTTCTACCCATGACCTTCTTTCCCTTAAGATCATTCGCAATAAGCAGGCTGGACTTTCAAAGGGTTATGGCTTCTTGGATTTTGTAAGCAATGCAGTAGCCCAGATGGTTCTCCAAAATTACAATGGTGTACAGATGCCCTGGGCTGAACAATTTTACAAGCTAAATTGGGCAACAAATACTGGTGGAGAAAATCGTTCTGAAGATTTTACTATATTCATGGGAGATTTGGCATCTGATGACACAGATGAGCTGCTGCAAGAGACCTTCAGAGCCAGATACCCATCTGTAAAAGGAGCAAAGGTCATTACTGATAGCGTTACAGGCTGTTCAAAAGGATATGGGTTTGTAACATTTGGGGATGTGAATGAGCAGGCTAGTGCTATAACAGAAATGAATGGAATATTTTGTTCCTCCAGATCTATGCGAATAGCTCCTGCCATAAAAAAGCAGACGATTGTTTATCAGCAACCCTATCCTCCTCAAGTGGTCGAGTTGGACCAAGAGAATGATCCAAACAATACTACTCTATTTGTTGGTGGCTTAGATCCCAATGTGAAGTGGAAATGTTGATGGAGACATTTGGCCAGTATGGTGAGCTTGTGCATGCAAAGATACCTTTCGGCAAGCGGTGTGGATTTGTCAAGTTTAGCAACAGGGCATCTGCAGAGTTAGCATTGCAAATGTTACATGGTATAGTTCTTGGTCAGAGACCAATTCGGCTTTCTTGGGGAAGAAATAAACAAGTGCAGCGTGCAGGGTCTTTTCAAACACAACAACCAGATCCAGAACAATGGAATGGGGCATATTATGGTGATGGACAAGGATACAATCCTGGTTATGGTTCTATCACACAACCTCAACAAATAGATCCAAATCAATGGAATACACAGCCTCAACAAACAGATCCAAATCAATGGAATACACAGCCTCAACAAACAGAGCCAAATCCATGGAATGCGATTAATTACAGTGGTAATCAAGGATCCAATGCTGATTATAGTTATGCCACACAACCATATAATGTTGGTTATGCTTATGCCATGCAACCTCAAGACCCAAATATGGTCATTAATATCGCTCCAAATGCAAACTATCAGCAGGATCCATAGTAAATTAGTTTCAGTTACAGTAGCAACAGGGCATCTGCACAGTTAGCATTGCAAATGTTACATGGTACAGTTCTTGGTCAGAGACCAATTCGGCTTTCTTGGGGAAGAAAGAAACAAGTGCAGCGTGCAGGGTCTTTTCAAACACAGCAACCAGATCCAAATCAATGGAATGGCGCATATTATGGTGATGGACAAGGATACTGTGTTTATGTCACACAGCCTCAACAAACAAATCCAAATCCATGGAGCGGGATTTATTATGGTGGTTTCCAAGGATCCAATGATGATTATAGTTATTCCACACAACCAAATAATGTTGCTTATGCTTCTGCCACACAACCAAATAATGTTGCTTATGCTTCTGCCACACAACCTCAAGACCCAAATATGTTCATTAATATGGCTCCAATGCAAACTCTCAGCGGCATCCATAGCAAATTAGTTTGAGTTACAACAGCCACAGCAGATTAGTTATAGATTTTTCAGTAAATTAGTTTCAGTTACAGCAGCCATAGTAAATTCGTTATAGATTTTTTCTGGTCATTGTTTTTTATTTTTCAATCTGCTATTTCTAAATAATAAATTTAGTATTTTTAATATTAACAGAAAAATATTTGTTCATGGTATATGGTTATTGAATTTTTTGTTCTTTTATATCATATATGGTTATTGAGTTTCACTTTTTTTTTTAAATTTTGGATATGTATTTTCGTTATGGAGAAAAATACCTAATAAAATGTATTTGTATTTTTAATAAGTTATGGAGAAAATTATTAAATAAAAGGTATTTGTATTTTTAATACTTGAAGTTGAAAGTTCTCTGCAATAGTTTAAACTGATTATAACTTTACTACTTTTACAAGCATTTGAATAAAAAAAATCAACTAAAAACAGTAACTTGGTAGAGATTGATAGCAGCCCTTATAAATAACATTTTATAAAACTTCATATCACCCCTTTTAGGAATAGCAATCTACTCAAGTCACTAGGGCATCATAGTTACAAAATTTTCATATGTATTGTTACTTTTTAAAGCCATGAATTAACACTAATTTATAGAGCTTTATTTTAGAGATAGTTGAATTCTCCATGTAATGTATATAAAATTTCATTGTTTAGCACTTTGAAACTATGCTAAAACTTCTTGCCTTCTAAGGCTTTGAAGTTGTAACACGCGAGTTGTGAGACACTAAAGCACGACTACATATGGTGTCAATGTTTGAAATGGAATTTTGATGATGCAGTTAAAATCAAACATAGTATGTTTAACAAAGCTTTGTCTCATGAGTGCATTTGGCCCCTAGGGCCATAATTGTGCTTACTAGTGTTGAAAAGTGTAACTAGGTTCAGTGTTTATAATGACGTGTAATTATGATTTTATGTAAATTGATGAAAAGAAGAAAAATAAAAATATTTTTGTAATGCTTGAATCATGGGTTTCATGATCAAGGAATTTTATTTTTAGTAGAAGCGTCCATTGCGAGCTATTAGGTTTTGTCATCAAGTCATAAAGTCTATGAATCAATGTAAGTATTGAAGACCCATTTGGGTATGTTACACATCGTAAAAGCAAATTTGATTATGTCATAAACCCTTTATGAACTTGACACAAGATTCTCCTCATTTCGGGCTTCAAAAGAAGAAAAAGGATGCTCCTTCAAAGACAAGTCGACTTATTTGATGGACAAAACACTACATATAGGCATATTGGCTTTCATTTGGATTAAATTTTGGTCAAGGAAATCTAAGTGAGAAAAAGTGTGAAGATCCCAAAAGGAGAAGTCTTATTATCAAGAAAAGGAGGAAGATAATCGAGTTCATTTGGATTTGTTTTCGGGTTAAACCCTTCAACATGTGTGAGATTATAGTATTTTCTATTGCAGAAAGGGCCAAAGTACTATAGTCATCTTAAGAAGATGGAATTGGCAAGGAATCAAGTGAATCCTCAAGCTGAGTTGAGGAAGGATAGTTTCCATCAAGTGAAGAAGGTTGAAGGTCAACGTTTCTCAAGGAATGAATCTAGGGTTTCTAAAGAAGGGCCAAAAAGTGCATATCTGAGCCAAGGAGCGAAATTTGAAGTATAGGGGGGGAAGTGGGAGGAGGAAGAAGTTTAACTATCATTATTTCAGGGAAGAAGAAGTTAAACAAGGGAGTCTTGTGACTTGGTCTTGGAGAGGTAAATAGGTCAAGGGTCTTGATCGCCTATATTCTATGTCTCTTGTCTCTTTATTATCTATGCATTGGTAGTCATTTGATGAAGAAGAACACTATAATAATCTAAGTAAATATCCTAATCTAAAGAAGTAAAAAACATTCACAATTAATTATCATATGATGGGTTGCAAGTGATCACAAATATGATAAAAAACTATTTATGTTGGTTTGCTCGTATAGTTGAGTTAAAGATGATATATGTGTGTGTGTGTGTGTGTGTGTGTTTCATGCAATATTTGAAAAGAGATATGCATTTACTAGATTTGTTCACTATTCTATATGTGTGTGTGTGTTGGATTATGAAGGATCATTGTATTATGATTTTCATAGTTGATGTAATTGGGAAACATGGTGAGTTGCAATACATTGATTGCATGTACAAGCATGCACACAATTGAATGTTTGGATGTAAGAACAAAACTCTTTGTGAATCTACAAGGTTCATTGATATATATATTTGTATATCAACATGATATATCACAAGTTATAGGGTTGTAGAAAAGTTGTACATTTACCTATATATTTGTTTGTGCAATTGGAAATTTAAAACCCTTTGCCGTGTAAAAATATCAAAAGAATTGTTGTAGGAGAAAAACGGATTTTTTTTTTTAATTTTCCTTCTTAAAATACATGTCAATTTAAGGGAAATGCACTAGTGTTGAATTTTGCATTATGGGATGATGGATATATAAGTTGTAGAATTGAGGCTTTTGTGATCTGTCATAGTTATAAGAAGAGCTTCGGCGTAAATCACATAAAAAAGACCTTTGTCGACGCGTTTCGAACCAACTAGTGTGGTTCATCATCAGGACAAGTTGAAGAAACAAATCCGGCCTAGCATGTTAAATAGACTGAGCAGAGACTCCAACGGCTAAATAACGGCTAAATTTGACTCTAAGGACCCCGGTCAAAATTATATTAAAAAAAAATTATATTATCATTTTTAAAATATTAAGATTAATGATATATTATACTATTTATGGAAATAAGTAACATTAGGTAAAATTATAAATGTGTGAATAGCATCAACGTAATATAAATTAGAATAATAACCATAGGTTGTTAATATAATCATTCCAATGGTTATTAAATATATTATAGTTTGATATTTTCTTTATGAAAAGAATAAAAATAGTAATAATAAAATGATTTATTTAATACATTACTTTTTAGTCAAAACTAATAATAATAATAGGTGGTTAGGATAAAACTAAATGAATAATAATAATAGATATGTGATTTACGACGAAGCTCTTCTTATAGATATGTAAGTTATTGAGTAATGCATTACTTAATTAGATATGTTTTCCTCAAGGAGAAAATGTATGCTCAAAATGGAAATTATGTTTTTTTTATATCAAAACAGGCCATTGAGGAAAATACATATGCTAGAGTGAATAATGTAAGTCGTGTTAGGATTTGCATGATAACTTCTTGAAATCATAATGATAGTTAAAGTTCATAGATTTAGATGAATTATAAACATTAGCATGCTATCCCTATGAAATTTCATAAAAGCAAGGCATTGTAGAAAATGTGTGTCCTGTTAGGGAAAATATACAGCCGCAAGTGAATGCATGTAATGATTTTTGTACTTGTTAGGGGAGGATATGCACACGTTGTTAAGGATAAATGCATAAATTCACTATAGAAATGCATGCCCTTGACACAATGTGCTAACCTATAATGATGTAAGCCCTAATTGATTCTTCCATAGCCACATAAATGGCCTTCGTGGGAAGAAGATTGAAAATAAATGGTAATCCATTATGAGATGATGATGTTGGTATGGCATGGCTTATAATGAATTGCCTTGTAAATGAAAAAGAATACATAAAAATGCATACATAAAATGTATGAAAATAGGTCATATTTGAAAAATGTTTTTCCTGTGAAGAAAAATTCATTCATCGTGTTGATAATTTGATACTAACCTTATGAAATTACATGAAAATAGGGCATGATAACTTCTAGAAATCATAATGTTAGTTAAAGTTCAAATCTTTAGATTAATTATGAACATTATGCACATTATCGTTATGGAATTACATGAAGTCAAGGCATTGTAGAAAATGCATGCCCTGTTAGGGAAAAATGTATACCCTCAAGTGAAAATGCATGTTAAATGCATGTAATGATTTTTATATATGTTAAGGTAGAATATGCACCATTTGCTAAGGATAAATGCATACCTACATTATAGAAATGCATGACCTTGACACAATGTGCAAACCTGCAATCATGGAAGCCCTAATTGATTCTTCCTTAGCCATATGAATGGCCTACATGGAAAGAAGATTGAGAAAAAATGGTAATCCATTATGAGATGATGATGTTGGTATGGGATGGCTTAGAATGAACAACCTTGTAAATACAAAAGAATGCATACATAAAATGCCTGAAAATAGGACATGTTGAAAAATGTTATTCTGTGAAGAAAAATGCATTCCTTGTATTGGTAATTTGATATTGACCTTATGAAATTACATGAAAATAGTGCATTGAGGAAAATGAATTCCTCAAGTTTAAAATTCATACCTAAAATTGAAAATGCATGATAAATCATTTGGATTGCATTTTTACATTTTTACATAATAAGGAGGAATACCCACATCTTAATGACAAATTCATGCTAGCGCTATAAAAATGCATGCCCTTGACATGCTTTGCAACTCTATGATGGCACAGACCCTAAATGGTTCTTCCTTAGCCCATATATATGAAACCCTTAATGATTTTTTCCTAGTCCAAAAGTATTGCTACATTTATAAATTCAAAATGCTTTAAAAGTTACTTGAAGTTGAGTTATACACATGCGTACCACCATTCTCGGCTTGTTTTAAAGATGTTTGGATAAAACATTTGTGGTGAGCCCACATGGTATTTTGTGATTTTATCCTCGTTACATATTGTTGGATGGTACCTCAACAACCCTTAACTAGGACAAGTATTTAGGGACTTTCTATAGTTACAACCTTGATTGTGGTTGCATGATATCTTATGAAGGATTTGGGAAATTATTATTCATAATTTGTTTTATTTATGTGCCATATATTGTAAACCCTCGTTTAGGGGTTTTGTGTTTAATTGTTTTTTTTGTGCATAAACTTTATTTACTATGTGGGTATTTGTGGCTCATGGCTAAATGTTGCATTATTATGCATCCAGTTATGAATTTCATTCTATGGAAAAATAATCCAAGGGGTAAATTCTCGGGTATAGGTACAAATGGTGGTATTGTTGGAGTAATTAGTTAAAAGAGGAAAAATTGTATATCTATTGATCTCAGAGGGCCACTAGGCATAGTTATGCCTAACTGGCAACCTAATTTGGCGAGTTGTGGGTTGGTACGGAGACAGAGACTCCAACAATGAGCTAGGATGGGATGTACACATGCATTAAATCAAATTTCAGGTTCAAAAAATATGGATTGATTGGAAAATTTTAGCAACAATTTGCTAAAATCATGTCAACATAAATATTCAAGAAGACAAACAAGTAATTTTGTCAATTACTAGGCATTTTCCCATCAATTCACTATGAAATTTGTTGTTGTAGGTTAGGGTTGTAGGGGAGATGGAACTGTTGGTGAGAGTTCTATTAAAAAATTGCAAATGTATTATGTCTGTTCACAAAGTAATTTTTTTGTCAGAGGGTAGAGTTCTAGAAGGGGTGGAACCGAAAGAAATGGCATGGAAACTAACCTAGTAGGGTGTTGTGAGATGAGTCCAGTGGCAAAACTAGGGTCATTTAATCAAGATGATGGTGATCATTGATTTCATGAGGTGCGAAATGTGGGGTTAACCACCAAACAATTTATAATGCAATATGAGATCTCAGTCATTGAACTGAGAATATTTGGACCATTAAATCTCATCAAGTCCATAGGTCATCATTAAATATCGTGCAAGTTACAACCCAATATGAGAATTCGTATCTAATGAGGCTCATCAATAGGTACATCATAAGGGCCATAATGTCATCCTCTATGTTTAGAACTATCTCTTTCTCACATTTATTTACAATTTTGGTTATATTATGCTTAGTGTGGGGTAAAAGATCTTTTGTTATGTCATGTGGCATAATATGGTTTAAATGCAGGAAATAAAGCATTTTTGAGATGATTTCAATGAGGAGCTCGGAGTAGACATCAGGGAGAGGTTCCAGGAGGTTGTCCACCTCTCTTCAGATTGTGGTCATTGGTAGCCAAGCAAGATGAGGTCATTGTCATCCAAGCAATTGCAGTTAAAGAGGATCAATATCTACCCTTCTCGAGTCTTGGGAGACAAACATTCCTATTTTCTAGGGAGATGCTAGTAGCTACCCTCTTGTATACATAAACATGCAAAAGAGCTCATTAGGATTCAAACTTTGTTTTCAACTAGGAAGCTATCGAGCTTGGGAACTTGATAATGCTATTTTTACTGCTATGTGATGTATTTGACATTGAAGAAATGATAATGTGAAGTTTCTTATTAGTTAATCACTGAGTTAGTTCCAGAGGGCTGAGACTCTTGGGTTTGGGCCCAACCCCAGTGGCTTGGGTCCCCATTATGTATTGGTATTTCTTTTCCAGCTTAGAGTGCTTATTAGTTTTATGCATTTCATTAGAACATAACCCCTCAAAAATATTATGATTGCAACCTCCATCTCATTTCTCTCGTGGGAGCATGAATGGAAGAATCTACAAGCACAATCCAAAAATACTATGTTTATGATTTATGGGAAGAAGTTCTATGTTAGTCATCTTGTTTTGCATGTGCTTGTTGTATCTTAGGAGTTCATTTATTGACTAGATTAGAGCTTTTGGCATATATTAGATGGCATTTAAATTCAACTCATCTTTTCCACTATTAGTTGTTTCATTTTGTCAATGATAAAAGAGTATGTGCATGTGATTTTGTAGGGATGTTTGGATTTATACGCAAGGGGCCTTTCACCATATCCATATTGGACTTCTTCACCCTCTTTGATGAATCCAATTTTTTTTTCTTGAGATCATTCCCTTAGGTCACCCTGAGCAACTCTCCTAGTTCAAAACATGCCTTGCTATGGTTTTGAGTTTGGCTAGGGGTGTTAGCCACCTTTTATCCAGCTACCCCCACCTCCATACACCTTGCCATCCCTTGAACTCATCATTCCTACCTCCTAAACCTTCTCGGCGACCTTCCTGTAGCAATACATAGCACCTGTAGTAGCTTCTTGTAGCATACATGTAGTAGCCTATTTCACCATCTGTTTTGACCTGTGATGAAATTTTGACTTATTTTAGAAGTAGGTTGGCCCCCAGCTATGACTCCATGATTAAGGGTAGCATCTAAGCCATTCCAAACATCTTTTTCCTTCACTGCAAAATAGAATAACATTAGTTTCTTTATCAAAATTTTAGCACAAATAGAACATTGATTTATATGCAAGTGTGAGCTAGATAGATTATGCATGGAATCTTGAGTTATGATTCTATAGGATAGTTTCCTATCTACAAGTATATTTGGTATTAATATGGTTGATTGCAAGATAATGTAGTTCCCTTTTTGCAAGTAGTGTAGCTCTTTTCTTTTCATAAATTGATTCAATAGAATTTACAAGTTAATAACATTTACAAGTTGAGGTTTAAAAAATATTTTCCTTTTAATCATTAGAGCAAGCTTCTGAATTGCACTTTCATTAGTTAGTTTCCTTCTAATTCAGTAGAAATAATGGTATTGGAGCACTATTGATCAAATGTCCTAGTTTAGGGTGGCACGCGTAGAATCTCATCTACTTTGTATATAACACTATCATTTCCATCCCCCTCTCTGAGCTTACCAAACATGATGTGTATAGGCAACAAATCCGAAGATCACTTCAGATGCCAGAGATCAAGGATGATGTCAATGTTTTAGATGATACACCTGAGCTGTTATTTGATCCTGAGGTTAATGGAAAACCAACATATGGAGTTGTTCTTCCCTTTTATGTAAGCCTACATATACATGACAAAGTTTTGCACAATGTTATGTTTGATTCAGGGGCCTTACACAATCTTATGCCCAAAGCTGTAATGGAAAAACTAAACCTTGACGTCAAAAGACCCTACAAAGACCTTTTCTCCTTTGACTCAAGTCAGGTCAAGTGTTTAGGCTTAATCAAAGATCTATGTGTGTCTTTAGTCCAATATCCCAACAAAACAATTCTAATGGGCATGGTGGTTGCTGACATTCCACCAAAATATGGGATGCTCTTATCAAGATCTTGGGGAGAAAAACTCCAAGAATCCCTTCAATTAGACCTCTCTTAAGCCACTATTTCAGTCTTTGGGCAACCAAAGAGACTGTATAGAGAAACATTGATGAAGTATGTGGTGAGTAGTGAGGAAAAGCCCCAAAACTTTCCCATTTACTCAATCCATTCTGATATGGATTCCTTTATTTTGTTCAATAATGATGATCGTCCTCCAACTAGTGATAAGCCTTTGGATTTAGAACAAAAAGCATGTGTAAGTGAGGAATCGGCTACCCATACCCAAAAAACTGGCAAAACAAACAATGCAACCAGCACACAAGGAGAACCTCCCGAAACAGGAAATCCAAATCTGCCCACTCCGATAATGATTTCAACTCCCAATACTAGCCAAGACCAAGAAATCCTATGGTATTTGGAGTTTGACGGTTCAGTAAGTAAGCTAGGAGCAGGGGCAGGAGTATGGGTCCATAATACCAAAAACAACCATGCAGAGGGTCATGCCTATAGATTGAATTTCAAATGCACCAACAACATGGCAGAGTATAAGGCCCTCCTTTTAGGCCTTAAGCTCATCAAATCTCTTGGGGCTGCAAAAGTTTCCATTCTAGGTGACTCCGATTTAATCATACAACAAATGAAAGGCAACTTTGTTACCAATGACAATAGGCTGAGAGCTTACAGGACTGTTGCCACAGAAATACTCAATTCCTTCACCGAATCCCATCTTGCTAAGATTTCTAGAAACCATAACATACATGCACACAGCCTAGCCACTTTTTCTAGTACATGCAAGCTTCCCTTTGAGCCAAATCACCATTTCACTGCTGAGATAAAACATAGGCCCACTGTCCCTAACAATATTAAAGATTGGCAAGTGTATGAAAATGATGCTCAAATTAACAATTTCCTCACTCTTGAGCATGAGCTTTGAAATTCAAACATTGATATGGATGCCATGAACGATTCCCAACAGCAAACAAATGGAAATCAGCAGGTTGTAACAGCTACAACATCAAAACAAATCTTTAACCCAACTTTTTTTGACAATGCGAACATAGAAGAGCTGAAACAAATGCATTTAGATGAAACAGCCAAAGCAGAGGCTGATTTCATTGATCTAAAGGATAACTTTTTTCCTACTGGCCTCACTCCATTAGAAGACATGTTTGATAATAATGATGTGCCCAAAAAGCCAAAAATGGAGCCGTTAAATGCTGCAATAGAAGAACACAACATAGGGACAACAGAGAAGCCCAAAATGATTAAATTGTCCAAAAATCTGCCACCTGATCAAAAACCAAAGTATGTGGATTTGTTCAAAGAGTTTCAAGATGTATTTGCTTGGAGTTATGAGGACTTAAAGTCCTATGACACCTCGGTTATTCAACATACCATCCCTCTAAAACCAAATCAAAAGCCCTTCAAACAAAAACTAAGGAGAATCAATCCAGGTCTTCTCCCTTTGATCGAAAAAGAAGTGAAAAGAATGTTTGAGGCTGGCATTATAACACCCATTAGATTTTCTAAATGGGTATCCAATCTGGTTCCCACAAGGAAAAAATCAGGTGAGATCAGACTGTGTGTAGACCTAAGAAACTTAAACCAAGTCTCTCTAAAAGACCACTATCCTTTGCCCAAAATGGACCATATCCTACAAAGAGTAGTGGGGTCATATAGAGTCTCTTTGCTAGATGGATTCTCAGGTTTTAATCAAATACTTGTTCACCCGGATGACTAAGACAAGACAACCTTTACCACACCGTGGGGAACATTTAAGTATGTTAAAATTCCTTTCGGGCTAAAGAACGCTAGTGCCACCTTTCAAAGGGCAATGGATATTGCATTTGCTGAGGAAATACATGATTTCCTTGTTGTCTATCTTGATGACTTAACCCCTTTCTCCAAATCTGATCAAGAGCACCTTAGACACTTAAGGCAAATCTTCATGACATGTAGGAAATATGGTATTTCCTTGAACCCCAATAAGTCCTTGTTTGGCCTTGAGGAAGGTAAGTTGCTAGGCCACATCATTTCAAAAGACGGTATCATAATTGATCCAGAAAGGATCCAAGCCATCCTCCAAATTCCCTACCTAAGAAACATAAAAGAGTTGCAAGCATTCCTTGGAAACATCAAATTCCTAAGAAGATTTATCCCAAACTTAGCCGAGTTCATAAGACTGTTAAGCAACATGTTAAAAAAGGATGCCAAGGTAAAATGGTCCCTTGAAACCAAGCAAGATTTTGAGAGTATCAAAGCTGCCTTGACTCAAACGCCTGTCCTCACAAGTCCACAGTTTGATAAGGATTTTATCATATTTTCCTTTGCTTCAGATCACACGATAGCTGTTGTCCTTTTGCAAAAGGATGACCAGGGAAATGAAAAGCCAATTTCTTTTTTCAGCAGAGCCCTTAGAGATGCTCCTTTGAAGTACCAAATCATGGAGAAGCATGCCTATGCTATTGTTAAGGCCATCAAAGACTTCAGAGTTTATATTTTATATTCACATGTGATTGCATATGTCCCAAACTATGTTGTAAAAGACATATTAACTCAAGAGGGGCTAGAAGGCAAAAGAGGCAAGTGGATTGCCAGCATTCTTAAATATGACAATGAGATAAAACCCACCAAGCTGATAAAGGGACAAGGTTTAGCCAAGATAATGTCCGAAACAATTTTTCAAGCCTTAGACATTAACCAACTGGAAAATGAACGGGAGCTGGCGGCTCCACAGATCAGTCAAACCTTTTTACAATCCCCATGGTATGCTGATATTTTTTTTGTATTGTTAAACCTATGTGCTCCCCCAAGATTGTCCAGGACCAAAAAAAGATTTTTAAATATGAAAGCATCAAAGTTTTGTGTCTTAGATGGTGCCCTGTTTTGGAAAAATCATGAAGGTATTTTGCTTAATTGCCTAACTTTGGATAAAACTGACAAAGTCCTCAAGGAATTTCATGCAGGAGATTATGGAGGGCACTTATATTGGAAATCAACAGTTGATAAAATTCTAAGGGATGGGTTTTATTGGTCTTCCCTGTTTGATGATGTTAAAAAATTTGTAATGTCTTGCCATAAATGCCAAATCTTTGAAGGGAAAAGAAAATTGTTGCCTTTGCCCCTTAAGCCCATCTCAACCAAAAAGCCTTTTCAACAATGGGGTCTTGATTTCATTGGAGAAATCCATCCCTCTTCTTCAGGCCAGCACAAGTGGATTTTAACAGCCACCGACTATTTCACCAAGTGGATTGAAGCCATCCCATGTAGGCAAGCCAATGACTCCACGATTATCCAATTCCTTGAGGGCAATATCCTCTCCAGATTTGGATGCCCTAAGAAAATCATCACTGACAACGTTGTCGCCTTCAAATCCAAAAAGATGATCAACTTCTGCCATAAATTTCACATTACCTTGGTCCACTCTACAACCTACTACCCTCAAGGTAATGGCTTGTCCGAATCATCCAACAAAAGCCTCATCAACATCATAAAGAAAGTGTTAGAAGAAAACAAAAAGAATTGGCATAGGAAGCTCACAAATACCCTGTGGGCAGACAGACTTTCAACCAAGAGATCCATTGGGATGAGCCCTTATGAGCTAGTATATGGCATGGATGCCAAATTTCCTTCATATTTGGGCATTCCTGCTATCAAACTGTTACACGAGATTCAGGCTGAACCAAATGACATTCAAAGAAGAATTAATCAGACCATTCATCTTCAGAAAACCAGAGAGCAAGTGTATGACAGAGCTCAAATTTTGCAAGAGAATCTCAAAAGGATGTTTGATAAGAAAGCTAAGGCTGAGGATTTCTGTGCTGGCAGCAAATTTCTAAGGTGGGACTCGCGAAGAGAAGACAAGGGAAAACACGCAAAATTCGACTTTCTTTGGAAAGTTCCATTCATTATCAGCGTTGTGCAAGGAAATAACACATATTTCTTGAAATCTGTAGATGGCAGCACAGCTGAAGAGGGCCCTGTAAATGGTCGAATGTTAAAGCATTATCATGATCCCTTTTGTTGAGAATCACTCGGCGGTATTATTTCTGTACATAAATGTTTGTATATATCAGCACTTTGTTTGATTTTTGTATAACAGTCCAAATGATAGAGCACGCAGAAGAAAGCAGGCAGTGCTTCACAGTTCACAAGCAATTCAGTTGAGGGAAAGTGTTGTTCTCACTCCAAAAATTCAATTATCTAACAGTCAGCAGTAAGAAGTTTCAAACTACAGCAACAATGGAAGATCAAGGCAGTCTGACCTGCGGTTCTTGGCTTTTCACAAGGAAAAGTCATCCCTAAGTGGAGCCACTGTTAGCCTCCTGCTGCAGTAGGTTATTCCTCTTTTATGATCGACATTTTTACATGCAAAATATGTTGTACTATGCATACTGCAATGCTCCATATTTGCTAAAAGGCCAAGGAAGGATGCCATGAGAGTGTGCTAGCCTAAGTGCCACTGCTGTATTCCAATTGTGATGAGTTATTCCATTTTTGAAGAATTTTCAGTTAAAAGGAGGTCCAAACAGCTTAATCTTGGTCTCCCTAGGTTTCAATTTCCTGTTGTAGAATATAGAGAATCATTATCTGTCCAAACAGCTTAATCTTGGCAGATTTTTAGATAGGTAGAGAAGCAAGGGTGCTCAAACCCTAATCTGAGCCCCTGGATGAAATAAGTGTAGATGTAGATAGGAGGACAAAGAGAAAAAGTTGAAAAGTTGGGTTTGATAATTCAAGTGCACCCAAACCAAAAGAAGAAAAAATGCTAGGTAAGTAGGCTGGGTAAGTAGCTTTATGGTTGCAGAAATCAAGCTATGTGATCCATTTCATGTTTTAAAAGTGTCATATCTATTTAGATCACAAGTTGGAGGCAGTTTTCCATTTAAAGGACTTCAAGCGAGGCATGTCTAACTCCCCCCTTCTTCCTCTTCCCCAAATCACTCGCTAACTTCCCCTAAAGAGGTCAAGATCTGCTTGATACCTCTCAGATTCATCACTCTTCACATTAGTCACCTTGGTAAAGATTTGCTTTACTCAAGGAAAGTCCATACTTCCTCTACAAATCTTACTTCTCCTTGATAGCCTAAGATTTACATACTTAGCACTTTTTCTCATCATTATCATGTTGACTACTAATTCTATTATGTAACTCCCTATCTATTTTCTCTTCCCCTACTAAAGCTATGTTAATAACCCTCCTATATACTTATCTCCTCCCCCTGGTTGAAATATAACCATAAATACACTTGGGAATTGCTAAGTTTATCTGAAACTCAGCAAGAACCCTCATTTCCCCCCTCAAACCATCTTCTCATGCATATCGGACCCCTTCCCATGCCTTGAAATCCATTCAAACATCAAAAAATTCTGCTTCTGATCATAAAAGCCCGCATCACTTACCTTGGGCCATGCTCCGATTGCAAAAGGGTTCTATTGGGCCCCCTCCGATGCGATATCACAATCGGGAGGGGAGTTGTGTATCAAAACAGTGCATAAGTGTGCCCCCGATTAGTTTGGCCGACAGGGATTTTGCCGATCGGCGTATCGCTATGACAAAACAAACATATATGTGTGCTGCCGATATGGTTCATCGCCGATGGTCTGTTTCCCATCGCATATCGACGATCGACGTTTCATGAGAATCCATGCCATATATATTATATATATATATATATAATATATATAATATATATATATAGGCCCCGTCCCTTATCCTTCCGCCGCTTTCTCTGTTCTACCATCCGTCTGATTGCCCGCGCCCTAGATCTACGGTGGGCAGGTCTGTTCACTTCTGAACCTAATGATGCGTCCAGGGATGGGTGTTTTTCCTGTGCCACGTCACCCTGCCACGTCACCTCGCTGACGTCATCCGCCGTACTGGGTCCCATCGCTAACGCCTTGCTGACGTCATCCACCAAAAGAAAAGCGTGCAAAGGCAAAGTCGCTGCTTAGGAAGCTCGGAATGAAAATCTGAGGCAGTTTTCGATGCGCGATTAGCGCTTAGCGCTAGTCGCGCATTGCTAAGGAAAAATGGACAAAATGGAAAGCCTCAGTCCAGCGCAGGTCTGCAGCAGTTATTTTTTCCCAAAAGAAGCAGAAAAGAGCGAATTGACCGGTTAAAGAGTATAAGAGGAGATGAAGCCAAATTTCATGTCAAATAGTATCAGTGAAGCGACAAAGAGTATCAGATCGACAATATCAAAGCAAGTGAACATTAAAAGCCTCCATCAAAGTCCAAGAACGCGGTAAAGCTACTTAAGACTCTCAGATCACAGTTAATGCACATCAAAGCCACTCAAGAGCAGTGGAGCAGAGACCAATGCGCAGTTATGATAAATGGCCAGCACATAACAGCAAAGAACACATTCCTACTCATTTTTGAGGCAGCTGCCCCAACGCAGCACTTAGATAAATATTTCATGCATTTACTTCAGGATAAGATAAATTAAAGCACTCATTTCCCTCAAATTTGTTTAAGATCTGTTGTAATAAATATTTCTTAGATATTTTCTCTATATATACGACCCTCTGTATTGAGAAAAGCGGGGAATGGCTGGTTACTGCACTCCAAGAGAGACTCGCTCTGTATCTGATATGTTTTACTTAATCAAAGATTGCTGAAAGCTTGGAGAATGCACTGTTTGATGTATTTTTAATGTCTCTGAAGAGTGAATGAGGGAAATCTTGTGCTGCTTCCTGAATCAATAAGTGTTCCTTACCTCTGTTATTTCAATTTCACATATGCTCAAGTCACAGAACAAAAGTTTGGTTTAGAATTTGCTTACCTGCACTCTATGCTCAGTTTCTGTGGCTTCTTAATGTTTAACTCTTGATTTAGGCATAAATATGGATTCCTTATGGCTCATATTTGCTCTATTTCACATATGAATGACTGTTATCTGGGAATTCTTAGCTGCTCCTAGGTAGGGTTCATTCATCTTCCTTCTGCTAACCTGATTGAGAGATTCTTTGTTGCCTCTCATCTCTTAGCCAGCAATCCATCTTCATTTACCTCAAGTATTGTTTCGTGAGTAGCTACCTTGCCCCTTTTTCCTTTTGTGACCAAGAAAATGCGCCAACAGTCTTACTCCACGACTCCATGCCCAATGGTTTGAAACTTGTCACACTATGCATTGCCTCTCTACTAGGAAGTAACCTCCTTCCACCCAAACACAAACAAAACCCCTTGAACCCAATAACTAGCCTAAAATCATCATCAATAAAGCTAAAATCATTAAGAGAGAGCCCTCTCTGATTACAGGTGGGCTAGAACCTGTAATCCAAAGATTGGTTTGTGGTTACCTCGGTCGTATCCCTTTCAGGGGCTTAGGGACAACCTGAGTGATAACAATACACATGAAAAATAGGAGAATACTCTGGGGAAAGCCTCAGCTAAAAACCTCGATCTCTGTATTATCATACAAGTGGAAATATGTCAAGATTACACAAAGCTTTCTCTCACAAGCTATCCAGCTCTCAATACAATCCCTCTACTACTCATAGACAGTCAAAGGCTTCTCATAAACCTTCTCCTCTACCCTCCAAGCCTCCTATTTCCTTGTGTAGTTTCTCCTGGGGTCCAATGCTGCCACCTGTGTGAATTCACCTCTCACACAACACATTAAACTCAAAAGTAACTGCGCAGTCTTGAAGGAGATGATTCCTTCTACATGGATGGGTTTCCTTTATAGGAATTTTCCTCCAACTCATAGTACATTGTCCCTTCCTTTAATCTCAATTGGGTCTTTCTCTGAATTGACATGCATGATTTATTTATGAGAGAATATTTAGTTATCTAGAGAACACTAGTTGCATTCATGCATGCATTAATTGACTGAACACACGATTAGTTCCTCCAACTATTTAGAACTAATTTAACTGGACTTAACTCAGTTAACTGAGCTAACTAATTACAACTCAAATACAACTCATCCTTATCTCCTTGATTAAGGGATAACTTCCTCAATCAAAGAGATAATTGTTGCATGTCTTCACATAGACTTCATGTTTGATTTTCTCCAACTAATTAACTCAAGATGAATTAATTAATTATTTTTCAAACAGCTAGTGAGACTAAATTCGAATTTTAATTCAGGGACTAATTAAAATTGGAATCTATCCTGAAATGCTATTTATAGCAATGCTATTTTTAGCATTTCTATTTTTTGTTATTTCCAACAGAGTTGGAGTATATCCTGAAATGCTATTTATAACAATGCTATTTTTAGAATTTCTATTTTTAGCATTTCTTGTTGCTTTTTGAACACTTCTGACCGAGGGAGAACTCTAAGCCCTGATGCTATCTAAGCTATTTTCCCTGGCCACATTACATGGCACCCTATCAATACCCTTAACCTAGGAAGAATGTTTCCCCTAATGCTACAAAATCAACACTCGCTCTCAACGAGGGAGGAATTCTCAACCACTCTAATTTTATCTCTAAATTATACAAACTTCATCTAGGACAAAGGCTTTGTGAGAATTTCATAACCTACTCGTTTGTAGAATTGTATTGGAGCCTCATGGATCCATTTTGTACCATGTCTCGAATTTAGTGGTACTTGATCTCAATGTTCTTCGGCCTATCATGGAAAACTTGATTTCAAAAAAAATTACACATCTTTGATATGTATCATGGTCATCTCCAACACATGATCAAACAATATTGTGAGTAGCTTTTGAAGCCACACTGGTTCACAACTCGAAAACTAGATGCAATATACTCAACCTCTACAGTGTTGAGTGCAACAAATTTATGCTTCCTTATCATCCAAGATTTCACAACTTAACCCAAACTAAAGCAACATGTTGATGTGATCTTCTTGTCTTTAGAACTTCCTACCCAATTGAAATGTGTGTATACCTACAATTGTACTTCACTACTTGATACATATCTCAATCCACAAATGATTTTACCATGCATATATCTCAACGCATGCTTTATTCCAATAGAATGTACGTGCCAAGGTTCCACCATGAAATTGTTGAAGGAAAGTGTAACTAGGTTCAATCTTCATAAATGTACTTTTGATATTTGTACTTATTCAAGAAAATAAGTATTATTTTATAATATATGTCAATGAGTTTCTTGCTCATTGAAATAGGTCTAGCTCATGTCAAAGTGCTATAGGTGAGTCAAATAGTCAAAAGAAAATGTTGAAGGCCTTAAGGGCATGTTACACCATGTATAAATACATATTTAAGTCAAAGGGATAACCTCCAAGAAAATTGAAGTCTACTCTTATGAAATGGCATCATGAAGAAGCTCCTTCAGGCATGTTAAACCACCATGAAAACTATCTGAATTCTGCTCAACCAATCAACATCCAAACAGCCCTCAAAGTCGGCCTACAAATAGTCAATCATGTCGACCTACAAGTCAGCCTAAATGGAGGGATGACCTCTATTTATAGAGGTTGTCCACTCCAAATACAACGCACTACTCAAGCTCTGAAATCCACAAGAGAAAGAGAGGACAAGAAGATCGAAGGAATCTGAGGTAAAGGGTCTACTAGGGCAGTGAAGTAAGGAGGAAGAACAACGAAGATTGAGGGATTGTTTTCTAGGGTATACACAATCACATGTGCGAGGAAATGAAGGAAATTTTGCAGCTATAACATGAGTAAGATCGCAGTTATATATTATTATTTGTTTGGGCTAGTCACTTAGGCCTATTAGGCCTCATACTCAAGCGAAGAAGAGGGTCTCTCTAGTGAAGGAAAAAAGGAGCTAAAAGGAAACCTCCCACATGTGCGAGAAGATAGGGTTGCAGTACCACTATATCAAGTTTGCACTATACATCAAGAAGAATCTCGATTGGGTCAAGAGAAAGAAGGTATACCCTTGGTGAAATATCTCACTAAGGATCAAAGATTACTATCTCTTCTAGAACTAGTATAAGATAACCTACTAAGGAGTAGAAGAAAGAAGTGTCGGAAAACAAAGTTACGGAAGAAGTGTCAGAAGAAGTGCCAAGGTATATGGTGCAAAAAGGAGTGAAGATTGACTTGTGCTTGGAGTATCTCTTAGTCAAGGTCTAGGGTTTGGCATTGATCAATAGAAGCTTCAATAAGAGAAATTCGCTAAAAGGTTTTCCTCTCAAGAGAAGAGAGGTTTTGGCCCTGACAGAGAACCAACATCTTGTGTTCTTGTTTTTATGTTTTGGTAGCAGTTTGATGAAGTACACACATATGCACTAATAAGAAGAATAAGCTAACAATAAAAGTAAAAGGACTCCAAAAATTATTATCAAGTAACAAAGAATCACACTACACTAATTTGCCCTAGATTCTTCAACATGGTATCAAAGGAAGGCTGACACGTCAAGGAAAGGGAAACTCAAGAACACTCATCAAGGAGAAGCATCTAAAAAGTTGAAGCATCAATCCTATAAGTCTCAATCACTTCAAGAACAAGAAGGTTCTACAATCCATCATTCATCAAGGATGTCTACAAAGCTAGAATAAGATCCTTACATAAAGGCCCTACAAAGAAGAACAGATAGAAGCAAGACCTACATCAAGCTACAAGTCTTCAAGAAAACCTCATCATCAAGAAATTCCACTTGGAGAAGGCAACTTGAAGAACATAAAGATCCAGGGAAGTCAAGCCATCAAGCCTTCAATGAGGAAGAAAATACATTACATCTCAAAATCTATCAAGTAAGTACATGTCCCCTTCTGAATATACATCAATGTCTTTTTGCAAGGAAAGCAATAAATTGGTAGGTACCAATGACTTTCTTTCATGGAAGAAGAGGACTGATCTACTTCTCAAGGAGAATGAACTCCTTGAACATGTCAAAGGGAATATCATTGTCCCTGCTAAGGAACAAACTCAACCCTTAGCAAAGTACAATAAGGATGAGACAAGATCTCAAAGGATTCTGATATAATCAATCAAAGACTCTCTCATTCCTTATGTCTCCAAGTTTGAGACATCAAAAGAAATTTATGATAAACTAGTAGAGCTATTCTCGGTATCCACAACTGGAAAAGTAATATCTATGAGGAATGAATTATACAAGATGAAGATAACAAAGGAAGGAATAGCTCCCTACTTCATGAAAATCTTTGAAATGAGAGATCAATTTCAAGAGCTTGGGGAAGTCATGTCTGATAGAGAGATGACAATTGTAGTACTTAATGCTCTACCTAAGGAGTGGGGAAACTTCACATCAAGCATATATGCCAAGAAGGAAGAAACCACTCTCAGTGAAATATGGTCTCTATGCAGAACAAAGGAAACTAGACTTAAGGAAAAGGAATATGTGGGATCAAAGGAGCAAGCATTTTCTAGCATAGCCAACAAAAAGGGTAAATTTGGCAAATTTGGTCCACAAATAACAAACAACAAAGACATGTCCAAAATCCAATGTTTTGGATACCAAGAATATGGACACTACAAAAGGAATTGTCCTATGTTTAATAAGGACAAAAACAACAAAATAAAGAGGGAAGAAGCTCACATAACTCAAGAGGTGAAAGAAGAAGGAAAGAAGCAAAATAAGGAAGATCCTCTGTCAAACTCTTTACTTCTAGACTTCTTTCAAATTTTTTAGGAGTATAGGAGAATGTAGGAATAAAATAAAATTGCATAGCTAGAAACATCCTCTAGAATATAGAAGCATGATATACATATATTTCTAGATACTCATGAAGATGTAGCATTTCATGATAATAAGATGCATGGGTAGAAATGACTTCTAGAATATAGGAGCATGGCAGATATAGCTCAAGATATTCATGTACAACAATCATACCTAGTATAAGACCTCATCCATGATGAAAGAAAAATTTATCATGATTAAGAATCTTAGAATATCTCCATCATCAAAAGAAAGGAAACATTTGCAAGACAAGGATCTTTAAGCTCCTATGATGGAATATTAAAAAGAAGGTTCATGTACCAAAGAACATGTCTCATTGGGAATCCCATTCATGGGATTCAAGAAAATAATGATATGCAAGCAAGATAATATTAAGTAAGAAGGGCCACACCTAAGGATGATCAAAGGAGAATCAAGATGAGGTGTGTATGCATTAAAGTTTATTCATGTTATCATTTGTATATTATTGAGTCATGGGATAGTTATATAACATGATCAAGCATGAAATAATCTCTTTCACCAATAACATGCTCAAAGGCATGTACCACAATGCAATGAAGGTCAACAAAAGAGTATGCTCACATAAGGAGTATAAGATTACTGACTAATAAATAAGAAGAAATGCTAAAAATTCTAGAAAGAAAGTAATGAAGGAATTCTCTTACAAGAAGCATTAGATGGTTGACCTATCTATCTAATAAGAAGAAAATGAAGAAAGATATCAAGCATGTGGAATAACACCATGATCACCAAGAATCACTATCTTACAAGATACTTTGAAGATATCTCCCAAAAGAAGGATAGACAACTCTGATAAAGGAAGAAAGGACCCTTGACACCTATGAAGGCCTTGGAGATATAAAAGATGCAAATAACTGATTCTACTCTACGAAGATGTTGTGATGAACAAAAAGCAATGTTGAAGCAATATCATGATGAAGTCATGATGGGCTACTAAGTCAAAGCATGTAAACAAGAAAGTACAATGAAGCATCCATGAGAAGAATATTCTAAAGCATGGACAAGATGACAAAGGAGTAGCCAAGATGACAAGAAAACCTGATGTATGACATGAAATCCACTATCCTCGAAGGAAGAAATGACATGACAAACCAAGGAGGAAAGTGATCAATGGATGGTGTCCTACCTAAAACAAGTTCAAACAAAGTCCTCATGGCATCAAGAAAGGAAGGAGATCAAGCAGATGAAGGACCCATGAAGAAGAAGTTGATGATAAAGGAAAGAGTCCCCAGTTAAGAGGGTGATCTCAAAGGTCCCTGATCAAGAGGGAGTTTTGGATCACCCTTATTACAAAGAAGTGACAATTATGTTTTTCATTTCATGGGTCATGCAATAGACCATGACTAATAGCCGTAAGTCTAGATGACAGCCATGAATGGAAATGTAGATACAAGATAGACACAACATTCTTGTCTTCACTTGGGAAGAAATAATGGGAGGATTGGGTAATCATCTGGCATCTGATACTCTTTGAGGATATGTAGGGAATCCAAGACAAGAGTAGGCAAGAGGATCGATATTCTTTCAGGGCTGGGAACCCAAGATAAGAATAGTCCTAGAAGGTCATACTCGGAGAACACCTGGGTGGGTATGTACCTTTAGAGACAATGATGAAGGTGTCTATAAATCATTGGTCTCACCAACATTGTAGCTCACGGTCTCGTAAAGAGATGGATTTGTTAGTTAAGGCCTTTCATTATGACAATGATGATGGATATGATGCTATAACAGATGCATTGTTAATCTAGTTTGTCTTCTGTGAATTCTTCAAGATTGATAATAGCCAAACACCTTGTAATGTTATATGAATACCTCCCTAGTTAAGAGGGAATGTTGAAGGAAAGTGTAACTAGGTTCGGTCTTCATAAATGTACTTTTGATATTTGTACTTATTCCAGAAAAGAAATATTATTTTATAATATATGTCAATGAGTTTCTTGCTCATTGAAATAGGTCTATAACATGTCAAAGTGTTATAGGTGAGTCAAATAGTCAAAAGAAAATGTTGAAGGACTTAAGGGCATGTTACACCATGTATTAATATATATTTAAGCCAAAGTGATAACCTCCAAGCAAAGTCAAGTCTACTCTTATGCAATGGCAAGAATCTCCTTCAAGCATGCTACACCACCATGAAAACTATATTAAATATTCTCAACAAATCAGCATCCAAACAACCCTCAAAGTCATCATGCAAACATTCAATCAAGTTGGCCTATAAGTCATCCTAAATGGAGGGATAATACTCTATTTATAGAATTTTTCCACTCCAAATGCAACGCACTACTCAAGCTCTGAAATCTGCAAGAGAAAGAGAGGACAAGAAGAATGAAGGAAGCTAAGATAAAGGGTCTACTACGGCAGAAAATTAAGGAGGAATAAAAATGATTATTAAGGGATTGTTTTCTAGGGTATACACAGTCACACGTGCGAGGAAATGAAGGACAGTATGCGGATATAATAGCAATGAGATCACATTTATATATTCTTCATTGTTTGTGCTAGTGACTTAGGGCTATTAGGCCTCATACTCAAGAAAAGAAGAGTTTCTCTCTAGCGAAGGAAAAAGGAGCTAAAAGGAAACCTCCCATACATGCAAGAAGGCAGGGTTGCAATACCACTATATCAAGTCTGCACTATACATCAAGAAGAATCTTGATTGGGTCAAGAGAAATAAGGCATACCTTTGGTGAAATATCTCACTAAGGATAAAAAATTAGTGTCTCTTCTAGAACTAGTATAAGAGAACCTACGAAGGAGTAGAAGAACGAAGTGTCGAAAGAAGTGTCAAGGTATATGGTGCAGAAAGGAGTGAATACTTAACTTTTTCTTGGAGGATCTCTTAGTCAGGGGTCTAGGATTTGGCATTGATCAATAGAAGCTTCAATAAGAGAAATTCACTAAAGGGTTTTCATCTCCAGAGAAGAGAGGTTTTGGCCCTGGAAGAGAGTCAACATCTCATGTTCTTGTTTTTATGTTTTGGTAACAGTTTGATGAAGTACACACATATGCACTAATAAGAAGAAGAATAAGAATAAGCTAACAACAAAAGTAAAAAGACTCCACAAATTTTTATCAAGTAACAAAGAATCACACTACACTACTTAGCCCTAGATTCTTCAACAAAAATAGTTCAAAGTGTTCACTGCAAAGAAAATATCAAGTCTGATATTAACTAAATATATCAAGGATCTGATAAAACTTTGATACATAGAGAAATCCACCAAATCTAAGTCAGAGCCTCTCAACTTCTTCAAATTGGTCACCATGGGAGTATCCATGGACTTCCAGTTTATCACCCCAAATGTTTAAAGGATCATAATAATATACTTCCCTTGACCTATGAATATCTCACCTAGCTTCTGCCACACTTCTAATCCAAAAAGTAATGCATCAAACGTAGATCCTTCATCTAAAACTAAGAGGTAAACTCCCTCATACATTGATCAATGATATTTTTTGTTCCTGTAAAAAGAAATTCATCAAAATATAACAACAAGATCATTGGCTCACCTTTAACAACCTTGTAGTAAACATTGGGATATGTATCACTCTTGGTGAAACCAAGACTCATCAAGTATCCATCAATCTAATAATACCAAGCCCGAGGTTCCTACTTGAGTCCATACAAAACCTTCTTTAGTTTGCAGACGTGAGACTCCTTCTCATGTACCTCAAATTCCTAAGCTTGCTCTATGTACACTTTTTCCTCAATCACTACATTGATGAAAGTTTTTTTCACGTCCATATGATGTAATTTCCAACCCATAATAGAAGCAATAGAAATAATATTCTAATATAAGTGCACCTGGTGACTAGGTAAAATGTCTCTTCATAGTCATCTCCCTCTTTCTGGGAGAACCCTTTTGTCCCAAATCCCGCTTTGTACTTCTATGTGCTACCATCTACCACTGACTTCCCCTTTGGTATCGACACAATTTCCCACACATCATTCTTCATGATGGATTGATATTCCTCCATAATGGCATCCTTCCAAACTTTCTAGCTTGCTTCCTCCTCATATTTGGATGGATCAAAATAAATTATGTGACTCATTAGTGTTGCATATCCTAAGTACTTCTTAGGAAATTTTATTTCCCTCAAAATTCCATGGGGAGATGCATGCCCCTCTACATCCCGCAATTTACTTCGAAGCCATGATGACCTCTTCTTGAATTCAAGAATAATGACCCTAAGTGGATCCATTGGATCAATGGGCCCTTCTAATCTCTTCCTGATGATCTAAAGAATATTCCACATGTACATAAGGACCTAAACCCACATCCTTGGGAGCCTCTTGCTCCTCATTATCAATATCCATGTTCCTCAATGCTAGAAAAGCCTTGTAATGTATGTGAGAAAATATTCAATGACATAACTCACATAGATTGGTGTTATCATGTACCAATACTTGGGTTGATCACCCCAAGAGTTTGTACAATCCTCCCTCTCAAAAACTAATCACATTTGCCTAATCTATCTTTGATCGCTTATTCCATACAAGGACTTGTTCATCAAAAAATGAAACTATAAACCCTTTGGCTTCCAAAGATGAAGTAAAGATCAGGTTCTTTTTCAAACCTGTTACATACAACACACATTTATATGAATATTTTCTCTTGAATTTGTTATGCCCCTATACCAATAGGTGTCATATATCATGATTGACTTGATGAGCTATGTAATATGTTCATACCTTTACTTGTTGCAAAAGGTTTTCCATATTTGTAAAAAATCAAAAAATTTAAAAAATGTAAAGAGGGTATACCCTAAAAGAAAAATCAAAGGGTAAAAAGAATAAAAGATGGTCAAAAAATCAAAGAAAATGAACCCCAATAAAAAGAAAGACCAGGAAAATGTGCAAGTCTAAATGCCACTACTTTTTTACTTTTGTATAATAAACAATTATGTGCAATTTGTCACGTATGCCACAATTCCTGAAAAGCTAAATAGTTTAAGCTTGGCTAATTCATTTTTCAATTTCATGTTGTAGAAATAGAGAATAAATATCTGACCAAACAGTGTAATCTTGGTAGATGAGTAGTTAGGTAGAGTGAATAAAATGAGCTCGATAGTTTAATCTGAGCTCTTGGATGTAATAAGGTTAGACTTAGATAGATATCTATATGTAAAAGAAAAGAAAGTTTGATGAGGGTTTTCCAGTTTAAGTGCACCTTAATAAAGAAGTAAAAATGCTAGGATAAAGTAGGTAGGGTAAGTAGATGATGGTTGCAGAATAAATGTGTGGTGAATGGTTAAGTTAAAAGCTTAAATCTTTTGCTTTCATCACTTGGACAAAGAAAAACTCACATTGGAAAGCATATCAAACAAGCAAAGTCAGAATAATTAACTTCCTTACTCATTTCCCCTAAATTTTCACTAATTTCCCCTAAGTGCCAAGGTATTTATTAAATTAAAGGGGCTTAGAGAATTTCTCTAACTTCTAGAGGGACCGGACCCTCGACCCAATCATTTATAAAGCCTAAGTACTTAAGACCGTTCATTAAATCATCATACCCATTCATAAATCATTTTTTCCTTTAATAAGTTTTTTCTAAGTAAAATTCTATTTTACTTAGGAAAATTACAATGTTTTCCACAAAAACCCTTTTCACTTTAAGCCTAAGTTTGAATACACACATCAAATGTTTATGTACTTAGCACTTTTTCGTTCATTATGTCATATTGACTACTAACTTGTATTACTTTATAAATCCCTTATAAAGTTACCCATTCCTATATTACTTTAATTATGTAAAAATCCTGAAATATTATATATCCTGCCCTAGTTAAATTGTAACCATAATACGTTTTAAATGGGATTAATTAGTTAGTCAATAACTAATTAACAACCCCGACCCTATGCTACATTAAACGGGATTAATTAACCCTCATGGTTAATAATAACCTCACCAGCCAATCCCGCCACCCCCGATATGATTAAATAAACCTTAATTATATCGGGCCCACCTTTGTTAAAACCTCGTCACCTCGTATCTCCCGTCAACCGTCAGATCATACCTCCCACATCCGACGGCTATAATACATATCGCACGACCCTTTGTGACTGCACGTTAGTGTGTGATCACAAAGCGGTTTTTTGTACAATGCCTCTGCCATGCGTTCACCACTCTATGGAATCGCTAGCCCAAGGCTAAATACCACCCTCTCCCCATAAGCGGTGCGATACAAACCACTTACCTCTTCCCCACTAAACGACAAAACATCATGTCATTTTCCACTGACGTCACCCATCCGAAATCTTAAAGCCCACCAACCCTTGACTTTGTACATAAAACAAATAAGTCATTTTCAATGCTTTATCCTGTAAACCTGTACGCCCATGCAAACGAACATCGAGGTCAACTAGCTCAAGCTTGCAGTCGCCAACTTGCTCCAAAATTTGCAGTCGACACCGCCCAGTACCCTCCAACCACACATAGTACCTGCATTTCGTTACCCGTCTCCCAAAGAGTAGGTATTTATCAAATTCTCGACAAAAAACCATGCAAGTTCTTGTTTTCCACTGAAAATTGACTAAAAAGGCCCAAGTTCACCATAATTTTGTTGTTATTGTCACCGTTCAAGTCTTCTAGACTCTTTATTTTGCCCATTTTTTGTAAAGAAAACCTTAGTTCCCTTTCTAAATCCATAAGAACCAGAAATGGAAACCCCGGTAGCTTTGAATGTTGCACCCATCTACCTCTCGCAGATAAGGACTTCCAGATAAAAGACTTAACTACTTATAAAAATCACCTCAAATTATTTTTCCAATGTAGAGATAACTACTTGAATGGTTATGATGTCATGGGACTATGGGAATCCAACCTCACAATATATCCCCTCCCCTCTATGCATATTTTTCCAAATATAATCCATCAATGCCATGCAAACTATGACCCCATCCGCAAAGCAGTTATGTCTCCCAGCCAAACAATCCTCCCCAATAATTGCTGAATCAATCAATGAAATGCTCCAATTTCACTCAGGTCAAGCCCTCACTCCTATTTCCATCGGAAATTTACTTGAAGAATCTACTAAAATGTCCCCATCTGAGCTCAATCGTCTCCGTCAGACTTTTATACAAGAGAAATATCAAACCATAAGTCCTCCTCCTTATGGTTCAGTTTTCTTCACTAAAATGGGTAAACTCATTGTTGATATGATATCTGCAGTTATGGGATTCAACACTAGTGAGTATGTAGATGAGTTAACACTAGTGTTGGTGTCTATCTTTACCCCTGGCCAACCTCTTGCTATTAAATACGATTATGCCTCATTTATTGCTAATAAAATTCATGACCAGTTCATGAGACTGGAGAATGAAAGGGTTTTCAAATATACCACCTTCATATATCACCTCATGCTCTATTATCAATTAGATAATTTCCCATTTCCTGTCATGAAACTTGATACCAAAGGTAATCCAAGGTCTGTCATCTTTTGGACTTCCATCTTTCATAAATGTCCATCCAACCCTTACTCCTATAATGAGTTCATTGATTAGTTTGTTCATCCAGCTACTACCTCGTTAACAGGGATTTCACCTCCTAGAATCAGTGGTCACATTAAGAAGATCCTTCAGCTCTCCAAACAATACAAAGTGGGTGACTGGTATTTATACCAGAACCATACAGAAATCAAAATATATGGTTGTGAGCATTCCCCATTCAAGCTGCCCAGATATGTTCCAATAAGATTGTTTGCATTGGAATATTTCAGACAAATGATAAATTCAGACTTGGTTCATTTTCACAAAGCCAAAAAGAAAGCACAACTCAGAATCAAGAACCAACTAGGCCCTTTCATCTACAACACTAAGGAAGCATGGAAAGAAACAAAGAAAATTCTAGAAGATCAACTTAAACTACACAAAAGTTTTAGTTGGATTCCTTATGATCCTCATAGTTTCATCTGTGCTAGAAGGATGAAAAATAGACTATCACCTTACATACATCACAGAATTCAAGAGATTGAACAATTTGCCAATATGGATAAATGGAGGGAAGATACCTTAGTGGAAACTGATACTGAGCAGGTCAATATAGAAAATGTAATGAAGGATCTTGAAAAAACACTTGACCTGGATTCTTTTGGACATGTACAGTTTGAAACTTCTCAAAGGTCAGCATTAGAGATCAGTGTCTCTACAGCTAAAACCTCTCAAAGGCACTCACAGGATACCATTGGTCTCCACTGTAGTCCCTTCAACACTAGCAATAGCTCTGGCACCCAATGTCCCTTTGGCCACAACTGAAGTAGTCACAGGTACAAGTATAGAAACAGCACCAGCAGGAATTTCAGGTTTAAACCGAGATGAATTGATAAAATCAATGGAGGAGATAAAACTCTAAGTTTCAGAGTTATAGAAGGTAAAAGAAAAATATGTTACCTTAGAACAAAGATATGATCTTTCAAAGATAAATTATGCAGAAAAGGTGAGGGAAAATAAAGGGTTAGAAAAGCAGGTGAAGTCATTAGAAAAGGACCTCACATTTGACAAGCCCTTAGCAGAGATTAAGAAGATTTTTTGGACCAACATCATTCAGTCAATAAATGAAGTTTGGTCATCAATACAAATAATTTATGAACAGATTGATTTAGTAAAGGTAGCACTAGAAGAAATTCAGAGGACAAAGGAAGAATTAGGAAGGATACCTGAGGAAGCCACCAGGCTTATAAATTTTTGGAATAGCAAGAATAAGTACCAACTTGAAGAACTAGGCATTGAAGACAGAACAGGGACTATTTTGGAAGTCAAGAAGGTATTGACTAAAAGGTCCCTAATGCAGAATTTAGAAATACAATGCCAAAACATGCAAGAAATTAATGTTTTATGGAGAAGTTTGGTATTATACAGAGCAAAGGACTCCCTAGTCCTTTAGTTATCAATGATAAATTAATGAAGCATATAGATTATGTTGACAAATTAGCTCAATATGCCGATAACCAGGAAAGTTCATCAACCAGCACATCAGCACCAAAGGCATTGCCTATGGGCATAATTCTCTATGACAGTCTAGAGAACATTTTCTATGTTGAATATGAGTTAAAGCATTTGTTTCCAGTTCAGCCCACTTTTTTCAAGTACACCGAGACTGATGAAATCCTCAGGAAACTTCAAAGGACCAGATTACCACAAGAAAAATGGTGGACAAAAATGCTAGATATTTTATAATTTATCCTTGGTAAAAAAGTAAATTTTCATTATTTACTACAACCATTGATGATAAAAAAGGATGAACAAGGATCAAACAGGTAAAGAGTATCAGAATAGGTCAAAGTGTATCAGTGAGAAAGTGAAAAGCAGAACAGCCAACACTAATTTACGAAGAAGACAGCAAGATGTCTCATCTTAGGGCCTGCCTCCAGCTCATTCACAAAAATAGGGACAGCAAGCCATCAGTTTACTTTATCTTCTATCTACGAAACTATCTGTCTCTATTTTCATGTAACTTATAGTTAGTCACCCTAGAATGTATCTCTTTTTGTTATGAGATATTTTATTGTAAAACTTTTGTATAAATACTCCCTCATTCAAAGTATTGAGGGTGGATTCTTAGACATTTCTGTATAACTGATTACTTTGGAATAAAGTGTTGTTGGACAAAATCTTGTATGGCTGGCTGGATGAAAAATTAATATAAAAGACTTTTCACAGGATTCATGTATCAAACACCGAACAAATAAGTATCTTATATTTCATGTGTTATTGTCTTCTTATTCAATATTTCAATTATATTTCATATCTGAATATTAAAACGAAAAAGAATAATTCAGAAAGTGCTTAAGTGCAATCTGTTTTCAATCGTTTTTATTCTAAATATTTTTCTTCTAAACTATCATAGGCAAGGAATTCTTAATTGCTCCTGCTTTTTAGTGTATCATCTGATCATTTAGTAAAAAATTCTTAATTACTTTTTATTGGTGATCATCCAAATTCCCTTCTCTTAAAACATGTTGAAGGATTCTTAATTGCCTTTCATCCCTTTTAAGTCCATTCCATCTTTTCAAGTCTCCATTTGCTCCTTGTTTAGCTATCTAGCCCTGTGAAATCATCCTTTGTTGAAAAAACCAAATCCAGTTGAGCCATCCTCTTTTGAATCCATTAGCCCAATGGCCTAAAATATTCAGTTCTACCTATCTGCTATTGAATTTCACCACCAAACACAATCAAAGCCCCCAAGCTTTCATAACTAGCCTAAAATCGTATAAAACAAAGCTAAAACTTAAAGAGAGAACCCCCTCTGAGTACAGATTAGCTAGATTATGTACCCAAAAGTTGGTTTGTGGTTACCTCAGACCCCTTTCCCTCTTCTTACAACTTCAGGGAAAATCTGAGTGATAACATAGTGGCGACTCCACTAGGGAATGAAAAGTTTGTTTGTTTGCTATTGTTGTTTATTTTATAAGCTACAAATGGAGACTGAAGTTAGCCAGGTAGCCTTCGAACTGCTCTTGTTCTGCAAGTGCATAAATAGATGAATGATGCTTCAATCAATCTCCAGTTTAGTTTATGAACTTAACATAGTAGCAACCATACTAAGGAACCAGTTCCTTAGTCAAACAAATATTTAGGAAAGTTTAAATCCAAATCTAAAGCATCTTAAAGAAATCTCAAAAGTTATTTTTTGGTATTAATTTAGAAAATCAAAACTAAGAAACCTGGCTTCAGAAAGGACTCATTACACCAGAGCTAATCTTGATCCCAACCCACCGCTAGTGTTTGAGAATCCTAATTTGATCCCTAGAATTCTTAGAAGACAGGAAAGTCAAGAAATTTATGCTAGTTCCCACCTACAGATCAAGATCTTGTCCTATTAGGTGGATTTATCTCGAAGAAGAACCCTTTGATGAACATTTTGAAACTTCTTTGTTTAGGACATCTTCTGATTATGAATTAATTGACCTAATCCTAGATCCAATATTCATTGAAGAATTACAATTCGAAGTTGTCAGTTTCTCAATTGACAGACATTTGTAGAACTCCATACAATTTGATCTTACCTCTAAAAAAGCACCCAATCCATCTGTGATTACTACTACCTCTGCAAGCTCCTCACCATTTCCCTCTACATCACAACCTCAAGCCACTCCACCTCAAACCACCCCTCCTACCCCTCCATCTACAACTCAAACATCCACTGTTATCCAAACCCCAGTTGTTGTTTCATCATTACCTACAGCCATGGCAAACAGGTATACCCCCTGGTTTTACCAACAAACTTAGGTGCCATGCCTCAGGACTACCAAAGTAAAATCACTCCATTCGATGGTATTGGCACCTATACAGCCCAACAACACACCAAAAATATGACTGACTACTTTGAAATTTATGAGATAGATGTTGATGATGTAAGAATGAGAATATTTGTTCAGAGTCTAATTGGGGAAGTCAGAACCTGGTTTAGGGCTCTAGTAGCATAGACAACCTAGAAACCCTCTATAGACAATTCCTGAACTGATGGGAGAAAAAGAAAGATCCTCTTCAGATCCTATCTGAGTATGAAAACCTCAAGAGAGTAACACAACAAACTGTGCAGGATTACTGCACTAAATTCAACAATGTCTACAATGCCATCCCTCAAAACCTCAGACCCCCATCTAATTTGGCCTTGATCAAATTCCCAGATGGATTTGACTCTAATATGGCCTTTCAGCTAAGGGAATGAGCCCCTAGACTTTGGAAGATATGCAAAGTATAGCTGTCAGTGTTGAAGCCAACCTGATGTCTAAAAGAGCCAAGGTTAGGAGCGAGAAAAGGGTACCAGTAAAAGAAGAAGCTTCACCTTTTGAACAGAAACCAGATGCTATAATTAAAGGGATGGATAAACTAGGAGATAAAGTGGAAACAATTGAAAGAAAAGCCCCTTGGGAAAGACAACCTACCAACACAGGGAGAAATCCTAATTTTCGAAAAAATCAGATCCAGAACACTAGGAAGACTGGTCCATACCAAAACATTAGACCTCCTTTTCAAGAGAATTATGTAGAAGAATATAGTTCTGAAGGTCCACATGAAGATACTCAGATAAGTATAATGGGACTCAATAACGAAGGAGAAGTTTTCTTGACTCAAGAGGATCAAGAGGCCCATATTTTTAAACAATTTCAAACACAATCAGGTGAATCAGTTGACTTCAGGCAAGGATATGACACAGCCATTTATGAGGTTCATAAGCAATACAACCTAAGGAGCAGAAGAATTAATGTTCCTAAAGAAAACAAGCAGAAAGCTCCAAAATAGCCCTTAAAAGGTAAGACAGTCACTACACCTGTACATATTTTTTCTAGATCAAACAATAACCCTCCTAATCCAATAATTGAAGATATCTCTAATAATCAACCAAACAATAGACAACCCTCCACTTCTCTTCCTTCCAAGGGGAATGTGGAAGAACCTCCAGAAGTTGATTTAGGAGAAACTGATAATCATAACCTCACTCCTGAAAAGGAGAAAAACACATAAAATACAGAAAACAGAGAGAATCCCACTGTTCGAAACACAAAATCCCAAACAAAAAAACCCTTCAATCTAGAAACTGAAGTATGCAAGCTAAATATTTTTGTTCCATTGTCTGAATTAGCAAAACATGATTCCTACCGAAGTCAAATCAACCGATCACTTAAAATCACTGGAACTAAAGACGCAGTAAATGTTTTTGATGACCAGCCAGAATTAATATTTGGCCCTGAAGTAAATGGAAAACCATTAGAAGGAGGAATTCCTCCTTTCTATGTGAGTTTGAACATAGATGACAAAATTCTTCATAATGTTATGTTTGATTCTAGGGCATCTCATAACCTAATGCCCAAGTCTGTAATGGAAAAATTATACCTAGACATCACTAGACCATACAAAGATCTTTTTTTTTTTTTTAGTTAGGTGAGATGTTTAGGATTGATAAAAGACTTGTGTGTATCATTGGCTCAATACCTTGCAAAAACAATCCTAATGGATATAGTAGTAGCAAATATACCACCAAAATATGGCATGTTATTATCTAGGTCCTGGGATGCTAAGCTTCAAGGATCTCTTCAATTAGACATGTCTTATGCTACTATCTTGGTTTTCGGCCAACCTAAGAAGTTATACAGAGAAATTTTGATGGAATATGTAGTCAGTAGTCAGGAAAAACCACAAAATTTCCCCATCTACTCAATGCGCTCCGATATGGACTCATTTATTCTTTATAATGCTAAAATCAATCCTCCCAACTCTTTAGAATTTTTAGTAGCAGAACCAAAAGAAATTAAAAAAGGAAAATCAAGTGTTCAGATTCAAAAAATCTCAGATGCAAATGAC
The DNA here is from genome assembly GCA_000404065.3 of Pinus taeda. Classification (NCBI taxonomy): domain Eukaryota; kingdom Viridiplantae; phylum Streptophyta; class Pinopsida; order Pinales; family Pinaceae; genus Pinus; species Pinus taeda. Next base: position 56,572 of record APFE030617792.1, on the reverse strand, counting down.
AAATCAGATAACAGAGAAAAACCAAATGAGAATGAAAAACTAAATCCCCTAGTTAAACAAATTCCCACCACCCCAGACACTGATTATGTGCATGAAATACTATGGTATTTAGAATTTGATGGCTCAATCAGTAAGTTAGGGGCAGGAGCAGGAGTTTGGGTGTACAACCTAAAAAATGACCATGTTGAAGGCCATGCCTACAGATTAAATTTTAAGTGCACCAATAATATGGCAAAATATGAAGCTCTTTTGCTAGGACTTAAACTTGTAAGAAGATTAGGAGCAATTAGAGTATCTGTCATAGGAGATTTAGAATTAATCATTAATCAGATCAAAGGGAAGTACCTTACGAGGGATCCTAGATTAGGATACTATAGAGGGACAATCATATAAATTCTCAATACTTTTCTCAAAACTAAGCTTGATGTAGTACCTAGAAAACGCAACTTACATAATCGCAGTCTGGCCATGTTTGCCAGTACCTACAAATTACCTTTCGAACCTAATCATTAGTTTACTGCTAAAATTAGGCATAGGCCAGCCATCCCCGATAATCTAAAGAACTGGCAAGTTTTTGGTAGTGATGAGCAGATTAATAACTTTTTAACCTTAGATGAAGAGTTTTCTAACACTTACATAGATGTAGATACAGTCAATGACTCTAATTAGATAGATGAGGTAGAAATAAACATTTCAGAGGAAAGTTCAATTCAAATGCTACACCCCACAAAATTTACTAGAGAAGAAGTACAAGACCTTAAGAAAATGGACCTTTATGAGATAATTGAAGAAGAAACAGAGGTTATTGACCTAAAAGACAATCATCTGCCTAAGGGATTAACTCTTCTAGAAGACCTCTTTGATTCCAATGACATTCCAAAGAAACCAAATATGGAACCACTAAAAGCAGACATCGAAGAATATAACTTAGGGACAAAGGAAAATCGAAAAATGATAAAACTATCAAAGTCTTTACCTCCTGACCAGAAGTTAAAATATGTTAAACTTATGAGAGAATTCCATGATGTCTTTGTCTGGAGTTATGAGGATTTGAAATCATATGACACCTCCATAATTCAGCATACAATACTTTTGAAAGAAAACCAGAAGCCATTTAAACAAAAACTCAGAAGAATCAACTCTGTGTTACTACCATTGATTGAAAAAGAAATTAAACGTATGTATGAAGTAGGGACAATTTCCCCTATTAGATTTTCAAAATGGGTATCTAATTTAGTGCCTAGTAGGAAGAAAACTGGGGAAATAAGATTATGTGTAGATCTGAGAAATGTGAATAAGGTTTCTTTGAAAGATAATTACCCTTTACCTAAGATGGATCATATTTTGCAAATGGTAGTAGGCTCTTTCGGGGTTTCACTTTTAGATGGGTTTTCAGGGTATAACCAGATCCTGGTTCATCCTAATGACCAAGAAAAAACTGCTTTTACAACACCATGGGGCACATTTATGTATATCAAAATTCCATTTGGACTTAAGAATGCAGGAGCAACTTTCCAAAGGGCTATGGACATTGCATTTGCCAAAGAGATTTATGATTTTCTCGTCATATGGTTTAACTATTTTTTCTAAGTCAGATCAGTAGCATTTGGACCATCTCAAACAAGTATTTCTAAAATGCAGAAAATATGGTATTTCCTTAAATCCAAAGAAGTTCTTGTTTGGCCTGGAGGAAGGGAAACGCTTAGGTCATATTATTTCAAAGGATGGCATTCGAATTGACCCTGCAAGAATAGAAGCAATTTTACAGATACATCATCCAAGAAGTATCAAAGAACTTCAAGCCTTCTTAGGAAAGATAATTTTTTTGAGAAGATTCATATATAATCTAGCTGAACTCATTAGATTACTTAATGATATGTTAAAAAAGGATTCAAGTACTAAATAGACAGTAGAAGCCAAACAAGCATTTGAAGAAATCAAAATGGTTTTAACCAGGACCCCGGTCCTTACAAGTCCTCAATTTGATAGAGAATTCATAATTTTTTCTTTTCCCTCAAAACACACTATAGCAGTTATTTTATTACAAAAGGATGACCAAGGATGTGAAAACTTATAGCCCTTTTTAGTAAAAAACTCAGAGATACATCGATAAAATACAAAATCATGGAGAAATAAGCTTTCGCACTTGTAAAAGCCATTAAAGACTTCAGAGTCTATATATTATATTCTCATGTGATAGCCTATGTACCAAATGCAGTTGTCAAGGACATCCTGACTCAGGATGGAATTGAGAACAAAGGGGTAAATGCATTGCTACCATCTTAGAATATGATATTGAAATAAAACCTACAAAACTGATAAAAGGACAAAGATTGGCCAAACTCATGGTAGAAACCAACTATCAAGCCCTGGACATAAATGAACTGGATGACGAACAGGAGATGGTGACTCCACAAATCAGCCAGGCCTTTTCATAATCACCTTGGTATGCTGATGTGATTTACATTTTACAAAACCTACAAGCTCCTCCAGGGTTAACCAAAACAAAGAATAGGTTTTTGAAAATGAAAGCTTCAAAGTTTTGTATTCTAGATAATGCTCTCTTTTGGAAAAATCATGAAGGAATTTTGTTGAATTGTTTATTAAAAGACAAAACTGACAAAGCTCTCCAAGAATTTCATGCAGGAGACTGTGGTGGACACCTCTATTGGAAATCTACTACAGATAAGATCCTAAGCGCTGGATTCTATTGGCCAACCTTGTTCGTTAATGTGAAGAAATTTGTTACTTCTTGCCATAAGTGTCAAATTTTTTAAGGCAAAATAAAGTTGTTACCTTTACGCTTAAAACCCATTTTCACTGGGAAGCCTTTCCAACAATGCGGTCTTGACTTCATTGGTGAAATTCATCCTCCCTCCTCTGGCCAACATAAATGGATACTTACTGCCACTGACTATTTTACTAAATGGATAGAAACCATCCCTTCCAGACAAGCCAATGACACAGTAATCATAGGTTTCCTAGAAACCAATATATTGTCCAAATTTGGCTGCCCTACTAAAATCATAACTGATAATGCTGCAGCTTTCAAATCAAAAAAGATGATCAGTTTCTGTAACAAGTACCATATCACCTTAGGCCATTCCACAACATATTATCCTCAAGACAAAAGACTAGTTGAATCTTCCAACAAGAGCCTTATTAATATCATTAAAAAATTGTTAGAAGAAAACAAAAAGACTTGGCACAAGAAACTAATAAATGCATTATGCGCAGACAGGCTTACAACTAAAAAATCTATTGGGACTAGTCCTTATGAGTTAGTGTATGGCATGGAGGCTATTTCTCCTTCATCATTAGGTGTTCCTGTTATGAAACTACTCCAAGAAGCTCAAGTGGAACCTAATGACATTCAAAGAAGGATAAATCAGACCATCAATTTACAACAGACTAGAGAGGAGGTGTACCAAAGATCCCAAGTATTGCAGGAAAAGCTCAAGGAGATATTTGACAAGAGAACTAAGGCAGAAGATTTCTACCCTGGAGATAAAGTGCTAAGATGATATTCCAGAAGAGAAGATAAGGGGAAACATGGTAAGTTTGACTTCCTATGGAAAGAGCCATACATTATCTATGCCCTACAAGGAAACAATACATATTTTCTTAAAAACTTGGATGGCACAGAAGCAGAAGAAGGACCAGTCAATGTTCGCATGTTAAAACATTACTTTGATCCTACTTACTAATGTTGTCATGTTCTTAACATGTACATAGTATATCTTTTGTAATGTCACATTTTTTATTGGACAATAACTTTGTTGGAGTTGAAGCCTGAAGAGAAGGCCCTAAGCTTCAGAAGTATCACTGTCATACATACAATAAAGCAGTAAGGAAGAGAAGATTGCAGAGCAAAATCAAAGTCATTAGGAGGCCACTGATCTACTGTTCTTGAATTTCCACCAGGAAAAGCCATCCGCAAGTGGAACCACTATTATGCCCCTATACCAATAGGTGTCATATATCATGATTGACTTGACGAGCTATGTAATATGTTCATACCTTTACTTGTTGCAAAGGTTTTCCATATTTGTAAAAAATCAAAAAATTTAAAAAATGTAAAGAGGGTATACCCTAAAAGAAAAATCAAAATGTAAAAAGAATAAAAGATGGTCAAAAAATGAAAGAAAATGCACCCCAACAGAAAGAAAGACCAGGAAATTGTGCAAGTCTAAATGCCACTACTTTTTTACTTTTGTATAATAAACAATTGTGTGCAGTTTATCACTTATGCCACAATTCTTGAAAAGCTAAACAGTTTAAGCTTGGCTAATTCATTTTTCAATTTCATGTTGTAGAAATAGAGAATAAATATCTGACCAAACAATGTAATCTTGGCAGATGAGTAGTTAGGTAGAGTGAATAAAAGGAGCTCAACAGTTTAATCTAAACCCTTGGATGTAATAAGGTTAGACTTAGATAGATCTCCATATGTAAAAGAAAAGAAAGTTTGATGAGGGTTTTCCAGTTTAAGTGCACCCTAATAAAGAAGTAAAAATGCTAGGATAAAGTAGGTAGGGTAAGTAGATGATGGTTGCATAATAAATGTATGGTGAATGGTTAAGTTAAAAGCTTAAATATTTTGCGTTCATCACTTGGACAAAGCACAACTCACATTGGAAGGCATATCAAACAAGCAAAGTCAAAATAACTAACTCCCCTACTCATTTCCCCTAAATTTTCACTAATTTCCCCTAAGTGCCAAGGTATTTATTAAATTAAAAGGGCTCAAAGCATTTCTCTAACCTCTGGAGGGACCGGACCCTCGGCCCAATAATTTATAAAGCCTAAGTACTTAAAACCATTCATTAAATCAGCATACCCATTCATTAATCATTTTTTACTTTCATAAGTTTTTCCTAAGTAAAATTCTATTTTACTTAGGAAAATTACAATGTTTTCCACAAAAACCCTTTTCACTTTAAGCCTAAGTTTGAATACACACATCAAATGTTTTTGTACTTAGCACTTTTCTGTTCATTATGTCATATTGACTACTAACTTGTATTACTTTATAAATCCTTTATAAAGTTACCCGTTCCCGTATTACTTTAATTATGTAAAAATCTAGAAATATTATATATCTCGCCCCGGTTAAATTATAACCATAATACGTTTTAAATGGGATAAATTAGTTAGTCAGTAAGAAATTAACAGCCTCGACCCTCCTCTACATTAAACGGGATTAATTAACCCTCATGGTTAATTAATAACTTCACCAGCCAATCCCGCCGCCCTCGATATGATTAAATAAACCTTAATTATATCGCACCCGCCTTTGTTAAAACCCCGTCACCTCGTATCTCCCATCAACCATCAGATCATACCTCCCACATCCGACGGCTATAATGCATATTGCACGTCCCTTTGTGACCACACGTTAGCGTGCGATCACAAAGCGGTTTTTTGTACAGTGCCTCTGCCATGCGTCCGCTGCTCTATGGAATCGCTAGCCCAAGGCTAAATACCACCCTCTCCCCATAAGCGGTGTGATACAAACCACTTACCGCTTCCTCACTAAATGACGAAACATCATGTCATTTTCCACTGACGTCACCCATCCGAAATCTTAATGCCCGCCAACCCTTAACTTTGTACATAAAACAAATAAGTCATTTTCAATGATTTATCCTATAAACCTGTACGCCCATGCAAACGAACATCGAGGTCAACTAGCTCAAGCTTGCAGTCACCAACTTGCTCCAAAATTTGCAGCCAACGCTGCCCAGTACCCTCCAGCCACAATTAGTACCTGCATTTCATTACCCGTCTCCCAAAGAGCAGGTATTTATCAAATTCTCGACAAAAAACCCTGCAAGTTCTTGTTTTCCACTGAAAATTGACTAAAAAGGCTCAAATTCACCATAATTTTGTTGTTATTATCACCGTTCAAGTCTTCTAGACGCTCTATTTTGTCCATTTTTTGCAAAGAAAACCTCAGCTCCCTTTCTGAATCCATAAGAACCAAAAATGGAAACCCCGGTAGCTTTGCATTTTGCACCCATTAATGCTCCTCATCGAGATTTAGACTATCTGCCTCTCGCAAATAAGGACTTTCAGATAAAAGACTTAACTACTGATAAAAATCACCTCAAAGTCTTTTGCCAATTTAGAGATAACTACTTGAATGGTTATGATGTCATGGGACTATGGGAATCCAACCTCCCAACATATTTCCTCCCCTCTGTGCATATTTTTCCAGATATAATCCATCAATGCCATGTAAACTATGACCCCATCCGCAGAGTAGTTATGTCTCCCACCCAAACAGTGCTCTTCCCAATAATTGTTGAATCAATCAATGAAATGCTCCAATTTCACTCAGGTCAAGCCCTCACTCCTATTTCCATCAGAAATTTACTTGAAGAATCTACCAAAATGTCCCCATCTGAACTCAATCGTCTTCGTCAAACTTTTATACAAGAGAAATATCAGACCACAAGTCCTCCTTATGGGTCAGTTTTCTTCACTAATATGGGTAAACTCATTGTTGATATGATATCTGTAGTTATGGGATTCAACACTAGTGAGTATGTAGATGAGTTAACCCCAGTGTTGATGTCTACCTTTACCCCTGGCCAACCTCCTGCTATTAAATACGATTATGCCTCAGATATTGCTAATAAAATTCATGACTAGTTCATGAGACTGGAGAATGAAAGGGTTTTCAAATATACCACCTTCATATATCACCTCATGCTCTATTATCAGTCAGATAATTTCCCTATTTCTTGTCATGAAACTTGATACCAAGGGTAATCCAAGGTTTGTCATCTTTTGGACTTCCATCTTTCATAAATGTCCATCCAACCCTTACTCCTATAATGAGTTCATTGATCAGTTTGTTCATCCAGCTACTACCTTGTTAACAGGGATTTCACCTCCTATAATCAGTGGTGACATTAAGAAGATATTTCAGCTCTCCAAACAATACAAAGTGGGTGACTGGTATTTATACCAGAACCATACAGAAATCAAAATATATGGATGTGAGCTTTCCCCATTCATGCTGCCTAGATATGTTCCAATGAGACTGTTTGCATTGGAATATTTCAGACAAATGATAAATTCAGACTTAGTTCATTTTCACAAAGCCAAAAAGAAAGCACAACTCAAAATCAAGAACCAATTAAGCCCTTTCATCTGCAACACTAGGGAAGTATGGAAAGAAGCAGAGAAAATTCTAGAAAATTAGCTTAAACTACACAAAAGTTTTAGTTGGATTCCTTATGATCCCCATAGTTTCATCTGTGACAGAAGGATGAAAAATAGACTATCACCTTACATACATCACAAAATTCGAGAGATTGAACAATTTGTCAATATGGATGAATGGAGGGAAGGTGCCTTAGTGGAAACTGATACTAAGCAGGTCAATATAGAAAATGTAATAAAGGATCTTGAAAAACACTTGACCTAGATTCTTTTGGACAGGTACAGTTTGAAACTTCTCAAAGGTCAGCATCAGAGATCAGTGCCTTTATAGCTGAAAAATCTCAGAGGCACTCATGGGATACCAGTGGTCTCCATTATAGTCCCTTCAACATTGGCAACAATTCTGGCACCCAATGTCCCTTTAGCGACAGCTGAAGTAGTCACAAGTACAAGTACAGAAACAACACTAGCAAGAATTTCAGGTTTAAGCCTAGATGAATTGATAAAATCAATGGAGGAGATGAAACTCCAAGTTTCAAAGTTACAGAAGGTAAAATAACAATATGTTACCTTAGAACAAAGATATGATCTTTCAAAGATAAATTATGAAAAAATGGTGAGGGAAAATAAAGGGTTAGAAAAGCAGGTGAAATCATTAGAAAAAGACCTCACATTTGACAAGCCCTTAGGAGATATTAAGAAGATTCTTTGCACCAACATCATTTAGTCAATAAATGATGTTTGGCCATCAATACAAATAATTTATGAACAAATAGATTTAGTAAAGGTAGCACTGGAAGAAATTCAGAGGACAAAGGAAGAATTAGGAAGGATGCATGAGGAAACCACCAGGCTTATAAATTTTTTGAATAGCAAGAATAAGTACAACTTGAAGAACAGGGCATTGAAGATAGAACAAGGACTATTCTGGAAGTCAAGAAGGTATTGACTAAAAGGTCCCTAATGCAGAATTTCGAGAGAAGATGCCAAAACATGCAGGAAGAAATTAATGTTTTTATGGAGAAGTTTGGTATTCTACAGAGCAAAAGACTCCGTAGTCCTTTAGTTATCAATGATAAATTAATGAAGCATATAGATTATGTTGAAAAATTGGCTCAATATGCGCATAACCAGGCAAGTTCATCAACCAACACATCAGCACTAAAGGCACTGCCTATGGGCAGAATTCTCTATGAAAGTCTAGAAAACCTTTTCTATGTTGAACATGAGTTAAAGCATTTGTTTCTAGTTCAACCCACGTTTTTCAAGTACACCGACACTGATGAAATCCTCAGGAAACTTCAAAGGACTAGAATACCACAGGAAAAATGGTGGACAAAAATGTTAGATATTTTGTAATTTATCCTTGGTAAAAAAGTAAATTTTCATTATTTACTACAGTCAATGATGATAAAAAAAGGAGGAACAAGGATTAAATAGGTAAAGAGTATCAGAACAGGTCAAAGTGTATCAGTGAGAAAGTGAAAAGCAGAATAGACAGCACTAATTTACAAAGAAGACAACATGATGCCTCATCTTAGGGCCTGCCTCCAACTCATTCACAAAAATAGGGATAGAAAGCCATCAGTTTACTTTATCTTCTATCTACGAGACTATCCGTCTCTATTTTCATGTAACTTATAGTTAGTCACCCTAGAATGTATCTCTCTTTGTTATGAGATATTTTATTGTAAAACTTTTGTATAAATACTCCCTCATTCAAAGTATTGATGGTGGATTCTTAGACATTTATGTAAAACTAATTACTTTGGAATAAAGTGTTATTGGACAAAATCTTGTATGGCTGGCTGGATAAAGAATTAATACAAAGGACTTTTCATAGGATTCATGTGTCAAACTCTGGACAAATAATTATCTTATGTCTCATGTGTTATTGTTTTCTTGTTCAATATTTCAATTATATTTCATATATGAATATTAAAACGAAAAAGAATAATTCAGAAAGTGCTTAAGTGCAATTTGTCTTCAATCATTTTTATTCTAAATGTTTTTCTTCTAAACTATCATAGGCAAGGAATTCTTAATTTCTCTTTCTTTTTAGTGTATCATCTGATCATTTAGTAAAAAGTTCTTAATTGTTTTTTATTAGTGATCATCTAGGTTCCCTTCTCTTAAAACACGTTGAAGGATTCTTAATTGTCCTTCATCCCTTTTAAGTCCATTCCATCTTTTCAAGTCTCCATTTGCTCCTTGTTTAGCTATCTTGCCCTGTGAAGCCATCCTTTGTTGAAAAAACCAAATCCAGTTGAGCCATCCTCTTTGAATTCCATTAGCCCAATGGCCTGAAATATTCAATTATACCCATCTGCTATTGAATTTCACCACCAAACACAATCAAAACCCCAAAGCTTTCAAAACTAGCCTAAAATGTTATAAAACAAAGCTAAAACTTAAAGAGAGAGCTCTCTCTGAGTATAGATTGACTAGATTTTGTACCCAAAAGTTGGTTTGTGGTTACCTCGGACCCCTTTCCCTCTTCTTACAACTTCTGGGAAAATATGAGTGATAACAGAATCCAACCAGAAAGATGTTGACCCAACACCTTTAACTGCATACTTGGTAATGTTAACATGTTCCACTTTCTGTGTTTACTCCCTCTCTACCAATTTTGTGAGACTATCACGGTCACCTGTCATATATCTGGAGGCATCACTTTCCACTAACCAAATTTCACTATGATCTGCAATATTTCTTGTAAGGGCATAAAAGAATTAGTAATCCATATCATTTTTACTATCATTCATGAATATATTTTGATGTGGATGGTCATCATCATCAATGTCTATTATTGAAGCATGTTTCTTGCTAATCCTCTTCTTATCAATGTTCCCTTCGAGACACTTGTTTTTATAGTGACCAAACTTGTGATAACCGAAACACTGAATTTTTGACATATCCTTCTGCTTCTTATCTTGAATGGGAGTAGGTACTATACTTGTATTCTTTTAATGAAAATTTCCAAAATTTATTTTTCCTTTTGTTGAAATGTGTAACTAGGTTTGGTCTTCATAAATATGAAATGTACTTTCAATTATTGTATATTTTAAAAATAAAGAAATTTTATTATTGTTATTTTTGTAGCATGGGTTTCATGCTCAAGGTATTTTATCTAGAGGTAAAGCACCCATTGATTGCTTCTAGGGTTTTTCCTAGTGTCAAGAAGTCAAAAGAGTCATTTTCATATGAAGAAGACCCCATCGGGCACATTGTAACTTGTAAAAAAGAATTATTTTTGTATTTAAAAGTTTCAAAAATACCCTCCAAGACCAAATCGTCCTGGAAAATAATAAGTTAATCTCATTAGGGCATGTCATCCTCCTTAGAAGCCTATATATAGGAGGGAACTTGACCTCCTATAGACACTCACTCATCTTCTCATCATCTAAGTGAAGGAGAAGCAAAACAATGCTAGCGAAGAAGGAAGAAGGATGAAGGACGAAGGATTGGTTTATCTCTCTCTCTCTCACACACACACATACACACACATCAAAAGAATGAAGGCTAGGGTTTCGTTGTTGCAAGATCAAAGTTGAGGAAATTCTAAAAAAAGGTCGAAGAAAGGTCTATTAGGTCACCTACAAGCACTATAATAAGGAGAAACCCAAGCGTAGGTAAAAGGAAGCCTTGGAAGCCCTTAAACTACTCACCCATGTGGAAGCAACAACTATTGTAGGGGCCAAAAATTTCAGACCTACAATAGAGGCTGAAATTATCTAGTTGGGAGTCAAAGTTGTGCAGTTGGAAGAAATTTGATTGGGTTTGACGTGAGCAAAGGAATCACATCATCAAGGAGGTCAGAAATGGTCTTGGAAGGGTATCGATATTGGTCTAGAGGTCTTAGAATTCATCATTCATAGAATCTATAAGAAGAGAAGAGATTTATGCGTTTTCCTCTCACGTGGAGAGGTTTTGGCCCTGGCTCACAGCCTATATCCTATGTTCTTGTGTATAGTTGATCTTATTGTTTTGGTAGTTGTTTGATGATAGGAACAACATAATAAGAAGATAAGAAGATAATAATTAATAAAATTAAAAATACATCACAAGTAGTTATCAAGTTGAAGATAAATCATCTTAGTTGCAACCCTTTAGATTTATCAACATCATATTAGAGCTAAGGTTGACTAAAGGCATAATGAAGATCACTACATCTTGAAGAAATATTTGAAGTAGTGTTCTATGGTAGACATTAATCTCAAGAAAGGTATCAAGGCATTATGGAATCTCCTATTATCCATCAAGAATAGTATGACTAAGACTTATACAAAGGATGAAGGGTTATTCTTAGCACTTACATACACATTTGAGGATGAGAATATTTGGGTAATCAATAGTGGAGCATCAAGACATATGATAGGTGAGCAAAAACAACTAAGCATATTATCAATAGAAAAAATTTCCTACTATGTTTAACTTGGGGATTAAAATTCAGTTATCCTGTAAGAGGAATTGGATCAACTTCGATGGAGCTAGAAAATGGATGAAAAATCCATCTCAATAACTTTTTGTTCGTACCAGATTTGTAAAAGAACTTACTTTCTATTTCATGTCTAGAAGATAAGGGAGATAGAGTCGCTTTTATATATGGAAAATTTGTAGTATGGGATAAAATCTCTAGCATCGAAAATGCAAATATCATTTGGATTTGTGAAGTAAGTCCATGTGAACTTTTGCATAGAAGGTTTGAAGACCTTCACTACAAAATATTACCAACTCTAAATTACATGGTAAATAGCATCCCTAAACTCAAGGAAAATCATGAAGGAGTATGCAAGGGATGTGCATCGGGTAAAAATATTAAGAGACCATTTGGAAGCAGTGCTTCAAGGTCAAAAGAAATTCTAGATCTCGTTCACTCTAAGTTTTGTTGTCCTATGTCTACAAAATCCCTTTGAAGTCATCTATACTATGTAACATTCATTGATGACCACTCAAGGAAAACTTGGATCTATTTGTTGAAGTCCAAGGATGAATTATTCGACAAATTTAAAGAATTCAAATTAGAAGTAGAGAACCTTACAAAAAAGGAGGATAAAGGTACTAAGATCTAACAATGGAGGAGAATATACATCTAAGAAACTCGTAGCTTTCTATAAGGAGGCTAGGATTAAGAGGAAGTTGATAGTCCCATATAATCCTGAACAAAATGGAGTTGTTGAAAGAAAGAATCGATCAATTGAGGAAATTGTTAGAGACATGTTACATGATCATTTCTTGCCTAAATTTATGTTGGGTGAAGCAACAAAAATTGTTGTGTATGTTCAAAATCGAAGTCCTTGCAGATCACTAGACAACATGACTCCTGAGGAAGCATTCACTGGGAAGAAACCAAGTGTAGACCATCTCTAAATATTTGGTTGTCTTGTCTACATTCACATTCTGGAAGAAAAGAGAAAGAAGTTGGATCCTACAAGCATGAAGGGGATATTTGTTGGCTATAGTAACACTTCAAAGGAATATAGGATCTACATAAAGGAAGGACATTGAATAGAAGTAAGTCGAGATGTGATATTTGATGAAAGTATTGCATTCAAGAAATCAAAGGACCTCCTGATTGACTTTGATGATGAAGAAGTTCCAATATTTGAAGAAGAATGCAATAGGGAGGAAGAAGATTCAAATCGTGAAGAAGTAGGTCCCAGTGAAACTATGCAACTATCATCATCCCCAAGAGTAGAAAGAGACCTAATTGGTTAAAGTATACTCTTCTAAATGTAGAGGTACATAGAGAAACCAAGTGTACATTTAGATAAAGTAAGAAGCCTAAAAGATATTCATGGCATGCAACTGATCTGAAAATGAGGCTCTTAGGCTTCTTGTCTAACTTACAAGAACCTCTCCCACTTCCAAAGATTTAAATTTTCCCAAATATTAATGATTAACCAATGCAGAATTAAGAAATGCTTGAAAATATAGGTGTATTCTTGTATTTGTTTTTTACTGTTGAGTGCTTATGTTTATTTTCTTATGCTGATGTGAAACACAAATAACAGTAAATAAAGCAATAATTCAACAAACCCATAAGACAACAATATAATATGGAGTTCACTCTGATATCTTGGGCTACATCTCCTTGAGCTCTAATCAACTCGATTAGACTCTCTGGGATTATGGCTTCAATTTTTTTACAATTGCTACACTTAGCTCCATTGGTTTACAACTGAACCAATGAGCTTAGAATGTCATATTACCCCTGGGTATCCTTGTTTTGCAGATAGGCCTAGGCTTCTCTAGACTTGACTCCTTCAGTCAGTGCTTTGAGCCTCTCAAGCTTCTGGCTTCTTTGACTCCCTCAGAATTATGCATTTGTCTTTGGAACTCCTTCTCCTTTCCTCGACATACCTCAAACAACCAACCACAACTCGATCATTCGATCTCCTGCTGTGCTGCAACTTCAATGCAGCCTCATGGCTCTTTAGAAGTCTATTAGAGCTCTCTAGCTCTCTGGCTTTGCCTCCAACCTCTGGTCGCTCTGCCTATTACAGTGAGCTCAATTTGAGTCTCACACAATAGATACAATCAGTAGGACTGTACTTGGATCCCCCAAGTCTCTCTAGAGTACAAAGACTCTCTCGAGTACTCTCTCTGTCTTTGTCTTAACCCTGGCTCACTTGCTAACCTTTGCTTCTTCACGTCAGCTCGGCTCTGGTTTCTCTGCTTCTAAGTTTGTTTACTACTTCCTGGGTTGCCCCCACTCCTCTTTTTCAACCTATGGCTTTTAAGCCAATCTGCTTTCTCATTGTTCGTTTCTGCTTCTTGGCTTTCTGGTTCCTTGCCTCTATCTATTTGAATCCCTTCTTTCGGCAATTACAGTAGCTGCATAATCCCTTATAGGGAGGTGGCCACCCATTCCTTTAACGGATGAGCATGTCAGGTTCACCGAAAACACTCGATCATTTGAAATGGCCGTTATTTTCTGTTTACTCCAAGAATGCTCGCAAAACATGAATCTTTGCCAACTCATCATCCACGGAAGACTTTATAATCCCGCACAATCTGCTTTATAACTTCGTCAAATTCGGTCATCCATTGGGTCGCATCTCCGCCGTTGATCTGGACCCTTTAGATCCTACGGTCATTGCACATATCAGGCAGATAACTTACTCGACATTTACCTGTCCGATGTGAGCGGTTTTCTCTCTCTTCCGTTGGACACGTGTCACTCATTGTGTGGCATCGAGCGGGACTCGGTCTAAACCACTTACCACTCGAAGCCCTTCTGATATCCTATTGGTTTCTGTGGAATCCTGCCTCAGATGGAATCGAAACACTTTCCGCTGCATTTCATGATTTTTCGGGTCTGAGCGCATGTGGCTCTCCTTCTTCAAGGGGTTTGCCCTGCGATATGTGATTAGTGACTATCAGATTCCTCCCTTGTTGACTCAAACCATCACTGACTTTGCTAATTCGTGACAGCGCGCATTACCATGGTCCACCTCTCTGTGCGCTTGATCGACGGCCCTCATTGATTCGCGCTGATCACAGTAAGCAACCGTCATGGGGATTCATCTGATAAGCTTGATCTTCACAATATTTTTAATCTTGGCATAAATTATAGAGAGTTCATGAAGACTTAAAGAGTTTCAGGATCCATTTTGGATCACACCTTCCCACTAAAAGAACTTTTGGTCCACCAAAAGACTGATGTACTGATCTGAGTAGTAAATGAGAGTAACAGCACCCTCTTCTTTTAGCCTCCCTACATTTGCCTTTGTATAGTGCCTCTGAACCAAAATCTGTGACCACTTTCCTACTTGGATGGGTTGGTTGTCTCGGGAAGAACTGTTTTCCTCCTTGACTTCATGCAGAACTTCTTCTATGAAGTTTACAGAAGGTAGTTTGAACTTCTTTGTCTTGATCCTTGATCCAAGGTGGCTCAAACAAATGTGAAGTACATCTGCTCCACAAAACTTTCATCAGTACATGTTTGAAAAGATGCCAACAACAAGTGTTAACAACAGCAAGCATACAGACAACAACTAGATGGACTAACTCCTCCTTCAACAAAGAAACATATTTCACATCTTGTGAACCCTTCCATGTCTTATATTTTCATACAAATGATTGGCTAGATAACTAGCCAATAAAACATGCCTTTACAACAAATGACTCTTCAAGTCAAGCATGTAGGAAAAAGAATTTTAGGACTCTTTTCCAAAATATGAAACACTTCATCATTATCTCCATTTTGGAGACCAAGTTAACTTCTCCCAAGCCAACATCACCTGCATATCATGCTCATGCATGCATTCTGTCTTTCAACTTTCGCTTAAGTACATTGTACTTTCGAAGCTGAAATGAACATACGATTGCAGCAATAGAGTGATTTTCCTACTACTTCTTTCCATTTACCATTTTGGTAAGATCCTGCAACTTGCATTTATTCCACAAAGAAATGCAAACAGATGCATCAATAGACATGCAATCTTAATTGGATAAAATTCTAATCAATTCTTACCAATCCATTTCAAAGGTCCCTCCTTTGTTTTCAAATTAGCATCAATATGTGAATCATCCTGAAACACATCAATCATGGAATCTTTATTTCCATCCCTGCCATTTTCTTTTTCCACCTTCTCCTTCAGCTTTGGTGGAAGCAGTGCTGGATTCAAAGTCCCACACCTTTTAGCAAGATGCCCTTGCTTATGGCAGTAAGTGCAACACATGTGCATCCTTTTGATAGCATGATTTACCTTGTCTTGTGGAGCTTTGCCTTCTTGCTTCTTTTCCTTCAAAAGTTTCCTATATGTGGCCATCCTCCCCCAACATCTAGAAACATAATGGTTATCCAAACCACAAAAGGAACATGCAATTCTTTGTCCATGCTTTACAAAATCAAAAGGAATGTGTTTAGAACCAGATTTATACTTGCCTCTTTCACCTTTATTGCCTTCATGAGGAGGTGAAGCAAATGAAGAAGTGGATACCTTTGGAACACCATCACTTTCTTCAAGGCTGTCAGAGTTTCCACAACTCTTTGGTTCAAGTGTGTGCTTCTGAACACCTACATCCTGTGAATGATGTTTCGAGCTATTGCATTCCTCCTTAATACAATCATCACACTTCTGAGGTAGAGGACCTGCAATGAAACTCTTTTTTGGAACTATTTCAATGGCCTTCATGGTAGCTTTGGAACTCTCCCCATAAGACTGTCCATAGCCAAGACCCAAATACTTAGGCCTTTCCTCAACCATTATTGGCTCAACAATACCTTGTGCATGTTTTCCCAATCCTTTTCCTTCATAGCCCATTTTGGACATTAGCTTGGAACCTATGCCTCTGGTATGTTTTTCAAAAGAACCAATATAAGCATTCTTAGAAGAATTTGAAAACAAATATGAATGGTTTACCTCTTCTTCAAGTTGATAATTGGCCAAGGCTTCTTTGGCAACAAAGAGTTGTGACTTCAACTCATGCATCCTTTTCAGGTTCATATTTTCAATATGACGTTCCTCTCCATTTCTTGTAATTTTCCAGAAAGCATCTACTTCTCTTCCTCCATGGAATTCAACTGCTCTCTAAGTATGTTGCTCTTCCTTCCCTCCTCATACATTTCTCTCACCATATTCATCATGGTGGAAAAGTCTTGCTTCATGTCTCCATTAAAGGAACTTGGGGAGGAAGAATAATTTGAGAACTCACTTATAGAAGTTGTCATTTTTAAAGTGCACAAAAGAACTTCAAACAAGATTATTAAAGAGCTTATTTAGTAACCTCTTGCAATGACCTTTTGTGCTCCAAGGATTTCCCTGAGGTCCTTTGGGATAGAAGAATGCCTTTAGCCCTTCTTCCTTTTTGTCCTTCCTAGACTGAGCTATCAATAGCTTTCCCTTCACCTCTGCAAACTCAAACAATAGTCAGTCTGAAACCAAGCATACAATCAATGAGGCAATCAATATTTAACTATCCAAACACCTTTTAGACAAGCAATCTTTGCCCTGTCAATCAAGCATTCTAATACAACCTTCTTTGAAGGTGGGGTTAATCAATCTTAAGTTCTAATACCACCTAATCTGAAAATGGGGCTCTTAGGCTTCTTGTCTGACTTACAAGAACCTCTCCCACTTCCAAAGCTTTAAATTTTCCCAAATCTTAATGATTAACTAATGCGGAATTAAGAAATGCTTGAAAATATAGGTGTATGCTTGTATTTTTTTTTTACTGTTAAGTGCTTATGTTCATTTGCTTATGCTGATGTGAAACACAAATAACAGTAAAAAAAGCAGCAATTCAACAAACCCATAAGACAACAATATAATATGGAGTTCACCCTGATATCTTGGGCTACGTCTCCTTGAGCTCTAATCAACTTGATTAGACTCTCTTGGATTATGGCTTCAATTATTTTACAAGTAGTACACTTAACTCCATTGGTTTACAACTGAACCAATGGGCTTAGAATGCCATCTTACCCCTAGTTGCCCTTGTTCTGCAGACAGGTTTAGGTTTCTCTGGACTTGACACCTTCAATCAGTGCTCTAAGCTTCTTGAGCTTCTGGCTTCTCTAACTCCTTCATAATTCTACATTTGTCTTTGGAACTCCTTCTCTTGTCTTCGACACACCTTAGACAACCAACCACAGCTCGATCATTCGATCTCCTATTGTGTTGCAACTTCACTGCAGCCTCGTGGCTCTTTAGAAGTCTATTAGAGCTCTCTAGCTCTCTGGCTCTGCCTCCAACCTCTGGTGACTCTGCCTATTACAGTGAGCTCAATTTGAGTCTCACACAATAGATACAATCAGTAGAACTATACTTGGTTCCCCCAAGTCTCTCTGGAGTACACAGACTCTTTGGAGTACTCTCTCTGTCTTTGTCTTAACCCTGGCTCGCTTGCTAACCTTTGCTTCTTCAGGTCAGCTCGGCTCTGGTTTCTCTGCTTCCAAGTCTGCTTACTACTTCCTCGGCTACCCCCACTCTTGTCTGTCATTCTATGGCTTTTAAGCCAATTTGCTTTCTCACTGTTCGTTTCCACTTCTTGGATTTCTGGTTCCCTGCCTCCATCCATTTGAATCCCTTCTTTCGGTAGTTACAGTAACTACATAACACCTTATAGGGAGGTGGCCACCCATTCCTTTAACGGATAAGCATGTCAAGTTCACTGGAAACACTCAATCATTTGAAATGGATGTTATTTCCATTTACTCCAAGAATACCTGCAAAACATGAATCTCAGCCAACTCATCGTCCCCATTGGACTTCAGAATCCCACACAATCTGCTTTATAACTTCATCAAATCCGGTCATCCATCGGGTCGCATCTCCATCGTTGATCTGGAACCTCTAGATCCTACGGTCATCACACAAATCGGGCAGATAACTTGCTCGACGTTTACCTGTCCGATGTGAGCGGTTTTCTCTCTCTTCCGCTGGACACATGTCACTCGTTGTGTGGCATCAAGCGAGACTCAGCCTAAACTGCTTACCGCTCGAAGCCCTTCCGATATCCTGCCAGTTTCTGTGGAATCCTGCCTCACACGGAACCGAAATACTTTATGTCGCATTTCATGATTTTTCAGGTCTGGGTGCATGTGGCTCTCCTTCTTCGAGGGGTTTTCCCTGTGATATGAAATTAGCGATTATTAGATTCCTCCCCCATTGACTCAAACCATTGCTGACTTTTCTAATTTGCGACAGTGCACCTTACCATGGGCCGGCGCTCTGCGCGCTTGATTGACGGCCCTCATTGTTTCACGCTGATCGTAGTTAGAAATTGTCATGAGGATTCCTCTTATAAGCTTGATCTTCACAAGATTTTTAATCTTTGGCATAAATTATAGAGAGTTCATGAAGACTTAGAGAGTTTTAGGATCCATTTTGGATCAGCAACTTATATGACAAATTTGATCGAAGCATAACCATCCACCTTTGAAGAGGTTGTCAAACATCAAGTATGGAAAGATGCCATGAATGAAGAATATCAATCAATAATGAAGAATGGAGTTTGGGAGATCGTCCCTAGGCCTAAAGACAAATTTGTGGTAGCTTCCAAGTGGCTCTACAAGGTTAAACATGTAGCTGATGGAAGTATTGATAAATATAAGGCAAGATTTGTGGATATGGGTTTCTCCCAACAAGAAGGCATTGATTATGAAGAGGCATTTGCACCTAGAACAAGGTATAAAAATATATGTTTTTTGGTCTCTTTGGAAGCATGAATGGGATGGAACATCCATCAAATGGATGTTAACGCGACATTCCTGAATGGTACTATCAACGAAGACTTCTATATATAACAACCCTCTGGCTTTGAAGTAAAAGATAGAAAGACTCGTGTTCGCAGGCTAAAGAAGGAACTTTATGGCCTTAAGAAAGAACCAAGGGTTTGGTATGCAAGGATGGATACATACCTTCAAAGGTTGGGCTTCTCGAATATTTTCGTATATCAAGGTAGTGAAGGATGAGCCTATAATCATTGTTCTAAATGTGGATGATCTTCTCATTACAGGTGTGGAATGTCATATTCAAGAATTTAAAAATAAATTGGAAACATAATTTGATATTAAATATCTAGGGATGATGCACTATTATTTGGGGTTGTAAGTTTGGCAAGAACCTGATGAGATATATCTTGGTCAAGGAAAGTATGTGATCGATATGCTAAAGAGGTTTGAAATGATGGATTGCAACCTCATTAGATGAATTTTGAGGTCTAAAATGGGCCTCATAAGAAAAATTTACAACCAAAATAAACATTATAAGAACAAATATGATTCAAGATGATGATGTCAACCATGGGGGATGATTCACCATTTTTGGAGTAAAAAGGTAAAAAGGTTTAAAAATAATAAGATAATAAAAATACTTTTTCAACTCATATTTTCAACTTATCTCCCTAATGTTTTACTCTAATTTCAAGTGAGAGTACTCTTTGGATGAAAATTTTAATTCTTCTTCCAAAGAGTACTCATGTTGCATACTTTCGATGGACCCTACTACACTAAAAATATGAAATACATGAAAAAAAACGTGATTGCAATCACATTTTTCATGTATTTCTCATTTTTCATGTAGCAAGGTCCATCAAAAGTATGAAACATGAGTACACCTTGGATGAGGAATAAAATTATGCATCCAACGAGTGTTCCCTCTTGAAATTTGAGTAAATCCATAGGGAGATAAGTTGAAAATAAGAGTTGAAAAAAATAGTTTTTTTCTTTTTTCCCTCTACAATTTGATGATGTAATCTAATATTATTTTATTACTTCCACTATTATTTTATAATTTCCTTAGGAGACCCATTTGAGACCTCAAAATTCCCCTAATATGAGAACCCCTATGATCACAAATTTGAAGAGGCTAAGAAGTTTTGACTCAAGCACTGTGGATTTGACAAGGTATAGAAAATTGGTTGGCTCATTAATGTACTGGGTAAATACTTGATCAAATATTTGTTTTGTAATGAATATACTCAATCAGTTCCAGGTGGAGCCCAAGCATGATCATTGGGTAGCAGCCAATCATATATTGAGATATTTGCAAGGAACAATACACTATTGCCTGAAGTATGATATAAAGAATGATGTCCACTTGATTAGATATACAAATTCTAACTAGGGAGGTAGTGAGATGATCGGAGAAACACTACTGGAGGGTTTTTTAGTTGGGATCCTCGATGATGTCCTGGATGAGTAGAATGCAAGAATCGGTTGCTTTGAGTAGTGTTGAGGTTGAATCCATTGCAGCCTGTGAAGTAAGTAGAGAAGTTTTCTAGTTGAGGAAGTTGTTGTCTGACTTGTTTGAAGGACCGATGGACCCTACGGTGATACATTGTGACAACATCAATTGTATAAGATTATTGTTCTGAAGCTTCTATGATTTGTATTATGTGTAGTGTTTTCTTCTGGGATTATCGCATCCATAATTATTTAAATTGACGTTTCGAGCCATCCACTGTGGCTCATCATCAAGATAGATCAAATATATATATAAGCTAGATCTCAACGGAATGAATAAATAGAGGTGTGAGAGAGCGATGGAATGGGAATGATGGTAACCGGCATGTTTTAGGTCAGGTTAATTAATAATTAATAATACTTAATAATTATTACAGTTAGTCATTTTTAAGAATATTTAAAATAAATCAGATTAAAATGATTCCAATTAAATTATTTAATTTAATTATAATATAGAATTATAATAATAAAATATTAAATAAAATTTTAAATAAGAATATAACCGTCTTTAATAAAAAGAAATTATTTAATTAAACTATTTTAACAAAATAATTAAAAAACCCCCTAAGAAATTCATAAAATTCTGAAAGATAAACTTCCTATAGTTATAATATAACTTTATTAGAATATTGAAATTTTTAATTTCGATATAATTGATATTCATTATATTAATTATATAATTTAAATTATCAAGAAATATTTTAAATTTTTTATAATATGAGTCCTTAATCCACTTGATAGAATAAAGAGAATTATGATATAATTAATTCTAATTAAATTAAATTTTAGTATAAATTTAATGAATATAAATTATTAATTCAATTAATTTAAATTTTTAGTATAAATTTAATTATGTATAATTATAATTTTGTCAGTTATATTGTATAAGATTATCTAAAGACCCAGTGTTTGTAATGGAAAGAAAAAGCATATAAATAACATGTATCACTATATACAGAAGATGGTGCAAGATGGAGTGTTGCAGCTACAGTATATCTCCACTGGTGAGCAGGTAGCTAACATCTTGACAAAATATCTTATTTGAGAGAAAAACTTGGATTGGTTGATATCCTTCATAGTTTAGAGGGAGACATGGACACATTATTCTTGTCTTCACTTTGTGAAAAAATAATGGAGGATTAGATAAGCATCTAACTTCTGATACTCTTTGAGGATGAGGTAGGGAATCCAAGGTGTAAGAGTAGTCAAAGAGGAAATTCCTTGAAGATGTGTTATTCAAAGATAAGAATTGTCCTAAGAGTACATACCATGTGAACACCCGGGTGGGGGATGTGCCTTAAGAGACAATGATAATGGTGTCTATCATTCATTGGTCTCGCCATCATTGTTCTACGGTATCATGGAGAGATAGAGCTATTAGTCAAGGCTTTGCTATGTCACAATGGTTGTTTGTATGATGGAAAGAGATAAGATGATATCATAGCTTATGACATGGAATACAAATCTGACTCTTCTTATGAGATCTAGTTAGTTTGAGAATGTACATACCCCATTATGAATGCCTCCCTAGTTAAGAGGGAGTGTTGAAATCTGTAACTAGCTTCAATCTTCATAAATATGAAATGTACTTTTGATTCTTGTATATTGTAAAAAGAAAGAAAAAATATTATTGTTATTTTTGTAGCAAGGGTTTCATGCTCAAGGTATTTTATTTAGAGGTGAAGCACCCATTGAGTGCTTCTATGGTTTTCCCTAGGGTCAAGAAGTCAAAAGAGACCTTGTCAAATGAAGAAGACCCCATCAGGCACATTGTAACTTATAAAAAGAATTATTTTTGTATTTAAAAGTGTCAAAATACCCTCCAAGACCAAGTCGACCTCATTAGCACATTTCGTCCTCCTTGGAAGCCTATATATAGAAGGGAACTTGACCTCCTATGGAAACTCACTCATCTTCTCATCATTTAAGCGAAGGAGAAGAAAAATAAGGCTAGCAAAGAAGGAAGAAGGACGAAGGATGAAGGATTGGGTTATCTCTCTCTCTCTCTCTCACTCATGTGAAGAAGGAAGGCTAGGGTTTCATTGATGCAAGATCAAAGTTGAGGAAATTGCAAAAAGAAGGTTGAAGAAAAGTCTATTAGGTCACCTACAAGCCCTATAAGAATGAGAAACCCAAGAGAAGGTCAAATAAATCCTTGGAAACCATGAAACTATTCACACATGTGGAAGCAATAATTATTGCAGGGGCCAAAAATTTTAGACCTACAGTAGAGGTCGAAATTTTGTAGTCGGCGATTGAGGTTGTGTAGCTGGAAGAGACTTGACTATGTTTGATTTGAGCAGAGGAAGCACATCATCAAGGAGGTAAAACTTGTTCTAGAGATCTTGGAATTTATCATTTGAAGAATTTATAAGAAGAAAAGATATTTCTGGGTTTTCCTCTCAAGAGGAGTGGCTTTAGCCTTGGCTTACAACATATATCCTGTGTTATTGTGTATTGTTGATCTTCTTGTTTTGATAGTTGTTTGATGATAAGAAAAACATAATAATAAGAGAATAAGCTAATAATCAAGAAAATTAAAAATACATCACAAGCAGCTATCAAGTTGAAGAGAAATCATCTTAGTCGCAACCCTTTAGATTTCTCAACACCTTTACCATTCTTCGTATGAGCTACAAATGCTTCAAACTCACCATATCAAGTTCTTTGAATATTCCTCTTTGATACTAGCATAGACTCCTCTTAGTATAGGAAGCCCATAGTTTATCAAGGGTCATAGTCACAAGTTTCGATTCATTAGTATTTTCTCCAATAGCCTTGAGTTAATCTCTCAACTAAGAGATCCTCATGAAGTAGAAAGCCAAGGTATCTGATCTAGACATCTAAATCTCACAAATTTGATTCCTAAATGTCATCTTCTAACCATTTTTGTTGACTACATATAGCCTTACTAAGGCATCATATAGTTGCTTTGAAGTCTTCAACCCATAAACTAATGGAATCAAATGATCTTTGATTGATTCAAAAAAAAATCATCTTTGCCTTAGTTTCCATATTCTTGTGCTTGTACTTTCCCTCATCATCCCAAGGTTCAATAATCCTTCCTTCCAAATATTTTATGACATCATTCTCTTAAAGAATGAGATCCTTTTTGGTCCTCCGAGCTCTAAATTTTTTTTCACCTTCCATGCTATCTTTAGGCTTGATAGATGGATCCATTTGGTGAAGGATATGGTCACATATCATATTGCAGAGTATGTGGCTTCAAGGGGTGATCTCAATGGCCTTTCTTCACCAAAGCTCTGATACCATGTAGATTTTCTAGTGCTAATTAGACAAGCACAATTTTCTGCAATTGATAATTATTCCCAATGATATATGATATTACTTTAACACACCCCAAGAAATAACTAAGAAATTACACAAAATATTCAACTATAAATACAATAAAAATAGTAAAGATCACAATAGAATAATCATGCATAGTAGGGACCAGAAGTTTTCCCTAGGAAACCCAAACTTGGGAGAAAAACCCAACAATCGTTTCTAGGAGAAATTATTTTGTCCAACATAGGTACAATATAATAGTTTACAAGTCAACCTAAGTCAATCACCCTTCCTTAAGTCATGTTTTTATCCCTTAACATCTTTGTTCAATCCCTTAACCGGATTTTTTTAAGCCCTTAATCTATGATTCATATCCATCCACTCTCGTAACCAAGTGCAACCTCCCTAAGGCCCTTTAAATATGGCTTGTTACAAGATCTCCTCAGTTTCTTTCTATAGCCTATTACAGGCCATTCTAAGCCTCTTCTTGCATCCTATTATAAGTTATATTTGGCCCCGTTCTGTGGTCTCCTCGACACCCTTACTCCATCCATGGATTGGCCTTAACTGAGCTCTTATAAAGGCCTATATGTGGCCCACCCTAAGACCCTTTTCCTTGTTATGGATCTCGACCAGAACTTGGTCTTCTCACAACCTCTTCTATACACCAAAAAAATCCACAATATCATCCCTTCTCCAACATAGGTATGTGGATGAGTTTGGGGCACATACCAGCCCTAAAACTTCTCTTCTTGTTAGATAGAAAACTTGCCTCATTGACTCCTTGATGGTTGCAACCACCTCAAATGAATAACACTCCACAAATTTTCTCTTTAGAATGTGTCAGTT
The DNA here is from genome assembly GCA_000404065.3 of Pinus taeda. Classification (NCBI taxonomy): domain Eukaryota; kingdom Viridiplantae; phylum Streptophyta; class Pinopsida; order Pinales; family Pinaceae; genus Pinus; species Pinus taeda. Next base: position 31,566 of record APFE030617792.1, on the reverse strand, counting down.
AATGTTGAAATGAGGAGATTAAATGTCCTTTAATAGTGTTATTTTGGTGCCCAAGGGGCACGTCTCCTTGTTGGGCTGACTTGAACTTTTGGAGTTAACTTAAATAAAATTAATTTATTTTTCTTTTATTAATATGACTCGAGTAGTTGTGGAATACCTCCCATAGATACCAAAAAACCAACGCCTATGTATCATCCTCATGATTGAAATGTTTCTGTAGCACCTCTACCAAAGCAATGGCTCAATTCTATAGCATCTTGACCTTCCTGTCCAAAATTCCCACTGGATAGACCTAAAAGTCTCCCTCAAGTTCCAATTGAATTATGTTCTATTCAATTACATTATTATCATCAAGAACTTAATTTTAATATAATGAAATATGAAACACATTATGAATACTCATGGATTTTGGTAATGCAATCCTATATCCAACTAGGTCAATTATATCTAGGATTTCAAATGGACCACAAAATCTAGCAGCTACCAAATATGAAAATATTCCTAATTTCAATGAACTCCTCTTGGCCTTTACATTTTTAAAAAAATGGTCACCAACTTTGAATTCCCTATTCAAAATGTTCTTATCTACATATATTTTATACCTATCCTAGGAAACCTTTAAGTTCTATTTGATTTTCACCCTTTCTCTTCCATTTCTCTAAGCAAATCTAGAAAAAAAATGGCCCAAACTACTGGATTGTCCCAATTCATAGATTTGTTTCATTTATTCCATAAAAGGATTTAAATGGGCACATCTTCAAATATTTATGATAACCATTGTTATATGAAAACTCCACCAAGTGAAAATACTCTTCCCATTTTGATGGTTTGTCTATCACATCCATTCTTAGCATATATTCAATCACCTAATTGACCCTCCACCTATCTAACTCTAGATTTTATGCTATAATAAAATCCAAATTGGTTCCAAAGCCCTTGAATAAACCTTTCAAAAAGTCTGGTGTAAACTTGGGTTCCCTATTTGAAATAATTTCCTTAGGAATGCCATATAGCTTGGAATTTTCCTTCATATAAATTTCAATAATATTATTGCCATTGTGTGTTGATTTCACTAGAATAAAATGGAATCCTTAGCGATCTTATCCAACACTACCATGATGGAATCATGTTGCTTCAAAATTTTGGAAAATTTTGTAATAAAATCAATATAAACAATTTCTCATTTCCACTTAGGAATGCATATTAGTTATAGTGATCAAATTGGATGCCTATACTCAACCTTAACCATTTGGGACTTCCAACACCTAGCTATATAATGATCCACTTCATTCTTCATACCCAATCAAAAACATTTACTTTTCACAGCTGAAATTATTTTACAATATCCCGAGTGTCCAACATAAGGCACCTTGTGCATCTTAATAAGCACTATACTTTTCAACCCTTGAGAATTTGGAACATAAATTATGCCTTTGTACATGAGGATTTCATCATTTTCAGTTTATAATTCCTATATTTTGCCGCAAATTATCTCTCTATGTTTCTTCTTTTCTTTTCATATGTGACTGATCTAAATTTTCAGCGTCTAAAATTCTAATTTATAAATCAGTTTTGCATATACTTATGGCTATAGCATGCATTGTATGCACCATTCTGGTAAGTGAACCAACCATCCAATTTTCCTTACCTTTTATATGCTTGATTTCAAAATCGTAATCAACTAGAAATTATAGCCATCAAATATTTTTAGCATGGAAAGTTGGTTGTCCAAACAAGTGCTTCAAGCCATTATGGTCAGTTCTCATATTTTTCGCAAGAGGTAATTCCTCCACATTTTTAAGGCTTGTATGATGGCTTCCAACTCTAAATCATGAGTGGCATAATTTCTCTCCTGCTTATTTAAATTCCTTGGCTCATAACATATTACATGCCCATTTTGCATGAAGACTCCTCCAAGCCCTTCCTTACATGCATCAATGCACACAATGAAATCTTTATTTGCAAAAATTATCCTTAATATTGGTGCACTAGTTAATAACATTTTTAAATGTTGAAATTCCTCTTCAAATTTATGATAATGCTCAAATTTCACACCCTTATTTTACAAATAAGTGATAGTATGTGTTATTTTTTATAACCCTTCAATAAATCTTTAATAGTATCCTACTAACCCCATGAAGGATCTAACCTTTGTCACATTTTTTCATGTTGGACACCCTTTGATTACCTTGATTTTATCTGGGTCTACTTACACCCCTTCCTCTAACATGATTGACCCAAATAATGAATCTGATGTTGGTGAGATAAGCATTTACTCAACTTAGCATAAATTGGATGCTCTCTGACCACCTACAACACCATTCTCTTCTTCCAATTTTGAGTGCACTAGGATTTGATTGAAAAAACAATAACTTGTCCAAATATTTCGAAAAATGTCATTCATAATGCACATAAAAACATCAGATAGCCAAAATGGAAACAACACAAACTCATTGTCTCCATATCAAGTTATAAATGTTGAATTTTGGATGTCCTCCTCAGTTTTTACCTAATGATACCTTGACCTTTCGTTAATCTTGGAGAACACTAGCTCCCCTTAAATCATCAAACAAGTCATGTATCCTTAGCAAAAGATACTTATTTTTCATTAATGTTACCTTCTATACATAACTTTAGTATGCCATCTTTGTTTTTAGAAAATAGCACAGAGGAACCCCAAGGCGACAAACTTACACATATATACCCCTTCTTCAAAATTTCCTCCAACTACATTTCTAATTCCTTAAGCTCTAGTTTGCTTATCCTATATGGTTTCTTGGCCACTGGGAAGCTCCACGTACCAAATCTATGGGAAAGTAAATATTCCTTTTAGGTGGTAAACCTCGGATTTCAACAAATACATCTTCAAATTCCTAAAGTACCTAATGATCTTCAATACTTGGTACCTTGTCCCTAGTTACCTCTTCCGTATGAGTTACATAAATTTATCATATTTACCTAAAAAAATTCTAAATTGCATGGATGATATTTCCCTAACAAAAATTGGCATTGAATCCCTTGCACTTATCTTTACTTCCCTTCTTTATCAAGTTAAATGAATGCCTTATTATATTAATTGAGGACAACATGGTGTTTTTCCAACCAATCCATGCCAATTAGAAAATCATATGAGCCCAATGGTATGATGTACAAATTTTCCTTTATGCATAACTCACTCATGTCAAGTTTCCATTCCTTCACTAGTTGAGTTACCCTTCTCTTAGCCCATGTAGTTAACTAAACCAACCATGCCTTTCTTTGTTTGGTTTTATTTAAACTAAATATTTCAACAAGTTTAGGATCTATATAACTATGGCTAGCTCCAAAATCAGTTAAATGGAAATGGGTTAGTTACTTATCTTACCTTCAACTTTAATCTCATGATTCTTTTGGTCATCCTACCTATTATCCAATGTTGCATAAATTTTGGGCATGATTTTTCCCATGTTCTCCATTGTAACAGCTCCTTAGATGTTGTGTATATTCCTCATTTTTTCTCCTTTGTGAGGTCAGTCTCTATACATTTTTCCTCCCTCACAACCCCAACACATGATGGGTTGAAATCTTGACCTTTTTCCCAATGAATTGACTCCTTTTGGTTTAATTTGGATTGGTTGGGCTCCCTAATTTGCTTGGGAATTGCTCCTAAAAAATGAAGGATTATATCCCTTATTCCTTTGATCTAACTCGTTCTTCTTCTTGTCATCCCAAGTTTTCTTGAATGTTGTTTTATATTTATTATGCTCGTAATGGTACTCTTCCTTCCTCATAGATTCATGCAAAGTCTTGAACTCATCAAATTTAATTCTACCATTGTAGAACAATGGTAACCCACTTAGAAATATTTGTATTTTGATCTTTAAATCCTCAGTAAGACCAACATACCTCAATAATTCAAAAAAAATTATTCCATACTTCTCCATCATCACACTCCACAGCTTGACTTCATATAACTCTTTCATTTTCATTTCATGTTATATTCTAACAAATACTTCTTTTTAAAATACCTTTTGAACTACCTTTGCAATATCTTCTTCTCATCCAAATTTTTGACTTCATTGATTTTTTCCACTGTACATTTGTTTTTCCCTTCAAGTGATAAATTACAATTTATGACTCTAAGTTGGATGATTAATTGTACAGTTGAAGATACTTCCCGATTTCTAATAACCAAGCTTCAATTTCCTCACCCTTCTTATTACCACCATCAAAAGTCTAAAGATGTTTAATCTTCCTAAGCTCTCCTTGCAAGTTATCTAATTCATATTTCCTCCTCTGTTGTTTAATTGATCATATGCTTGGACTATTCCCATATTTTGAGGAACATAATACCTTTTGGTTGGTGTCTTGGTGAGTGATTTTGATGCTTACTAGCACTTCTAGAATTCTTTGAACTTCCTGCATCCTCCCTCCTAACTTGAGAATTGTGTTCCTCTTCCTACTTTGAATTAGATTTCTTATCCATTTTCCTCTGTAAATGATTTAAGATTTGTAGGACTATTGGGAACAGGTCTCGTGGGGTCAATTTTGGGGTTAAAAGTCTAAGTTTTGGGGCTAAAGGCCCATGTTTTGTGTAAAGAATGCGAAATCTCCACATTTTGTGTCCGTGGAGCATGAAGATGTAAAAAGTTACTAAGGGTTTTCCGCCCTTCTTTTGTATAAGTCATGTTGGCTTTAGAGATCTACCCCTAGTCTGCGGACCATGGGATTGTATCAAAAGGGAGTCTTAGAAGAGTCTAAGGCAAGTTTTAGTAGAAAGTGTCCTGCTATGTTTTATGTATGGGTCTATGAGAGTTAAGAGTGAAGAGTCTTAGCATAGGAAGAGGCTCTGTAGCTGAGTGCGCAGAGACCTAAGGTAGAAGTCTGCAACTAAGTGTGCAAACCCCTACAGCTGTGTGCACAGGGTAGTCAAAGTCTGTACTGGATATTTGAATCAATAATAAAGAGGAGTATTCTAAAATTACCTGTGTATTTTACTTTTGTTCATTTCATGTGATTATGTTATGTTGAATACTAGGTTTATGTTTTAATGCTACTCTAATGTGCGAATATATACATTTCTATGTTTTATATGACCGCAAGTAGAGATATATGTTTACGGGAAGATAACCATAATTTCATGTTAAAGTGGGCCAACACTTAGGATAATTCGGGTAATATACAGTAAACGTGCGTAAGTGTCCCACCCACCTTCTAGGGTTGCTCGAACGACCATCGTAGACCTTCGTGGAGGTTTAGAGGACGAATATGAAGAATATATCGATAAGCCTAAAAGGCTTATTGACCTGCACAAAGTAGGATTTGAAGGTATAAAAACGATGCCACAACCATCTCAAGGTGTGGAAACTTGGTTCCTACATCCCCCCATACTACTTCAGGTGAGACTTCAGTCCGCGCTCCGTGGATTGATGCTAAAAGGACTAGTAGTAGAGGGATTTGCTTGGCTAATTAGCATTGAACCTGGGTCAGGGCCCATCAAGCCAACAAATGGTTCTATTGTTGAAACCTGGATCTACATAATGAGATATGCAATGTCACATCATTGGAATCCAACTAAGAAGGAGATTCAAGACTGGTTGGGTGGAAATATCCACAAATTCAGGGCACAATAAAATAGGAATCCATGATTGATGAAAGAACAGTGGTTGGACAAATATTTGTACACAGAGATACATGAAATCTCCTTCTGCTTCTTCCCAGTTGAATTATACAAGTGGGTTGCAAAGTTGGTAGACAACCAAGGGAGGTGGAGGCTTGACGGTCTAATTGTCTGGACCCCGAAGTTAGTGCGGAAATTGGAAGCCTCTGAAGATAATATCACGCGCAATGTCGATCATTGGCTCAACTGTATCATAGGATGGTTTGTGACAGAGTTCGTGGTTGATACTTTGGTTAGTTACAGCGAAGCAGAGCACCGCTTCTTCAAGGGGCCGCGAGGTAAGTATTTGACATCATTAAATACTTGGATTAAGATGCTCTTTTGTGAAAAGTGGGTTATGCAACTACCTTGATGTTTGGTGCTACAAGAAGTGGAAGGACTTTCAAGGACAGAGGAAGAAAAGGCCCTGAATATAGCCCACTGATTGAGCCTCCTCTGAGTGATGACGAAGGAGCATCGCAGGCTTCTCCGCTGAGTGCTATTCAGTTGATAAGACAGGGATTCCCACAAATACCTACACCACCTCCATCCTCACCTCCACCACTTACCCCCTCACCCACACCGCTGCCACCTCCACCACCGTTTCACATGGCGAACTCTATAAAGCTACCTGTGTTCAAGGGCATAGGAAATGAAGATCCAAACTAGTTTTGGTTTGTCGTGAAGGCTATATGGGAAGCTCAGGGTATCATGAATGATCAAATGAAGAAAGAAACTTTGGTTAGTGCTTTGTAGGACCGCGCACTAACTTGGTACATTAAGTAGTGCACTAATAATCCAAAGTCCACATTGGCCAATATCCAAACTGCACTAAATAAGGAATTTAGTAGACCTAATTTTGAGGCGCAACCAATTGTGGGATTCAAGAAGATCATGATGAAGCCTAGAGAGATGCCTTGGGATTTGGATCAAAGATTGAAGTGTATGATCCCTGAAGCCAACATGAATCTGACTGATGGGAAGCATTGCGAATGGTTTGTGGCCTTGCTCCTGCCTCACCTAAGGGTTGCACTATCACAACAGAAGATTGGGACCCAGGTGGAAGCTCTGGAAATCGTGATGAGATTACACAAGACACCAATACAGGATGCTAATTTGGGGGTTCAGTAGATTCACACACAGTTGCGGAACCTTTGCCTCGAAATGCAAAGTCTGAAGAAAGACAGAACAGCTCGTCCAGAGGCATGTGAAGAAGTGTGGTGCCTAAAGTGCAAAAGCTAGGGGCATGACAAAGATCACTGTCCTGTTTTCATAAATTATGTTGCATCAGGGGGACCAATGCCTCTAAGGCCAGAAGCTACAACAAGGCCAAGTATAGGGCCCATGCTATGGTGTTCTGTCTATTAGGTAGCTGGGAAACATGCCACAGACAATTTCCATTTGTTGCAGAAATTTGCACAGACACCACAACATCTCTTCTGCAACTTTTGTCAATCTATGGGTAATGATGAGCACAATTGCTAAAGTTACAAATTAATGATGGACAGGACACTTGCATACAGGGTGCAGGTAGAAATGCAGCCTTTGGACCAAGGCGTTGTAGGAGTGTGAGTCGAGTATCAAGGGCGCGACCGAGGCCAAGGTGGAGGACCTGGTAGAGGTCGAGGTCAAATTATTTGTTACAATTGTGGAGGACCAAGACACTACGTGCAAGACTTCCCGAATCCGACATGACTGTCATGCTGTTATTGTACTCAGTTTGACCATGCGATAGAGGATTTCCCTATATTGTTGGCCAAGATATGCGGAAAGGGGGTGCAGCCGACTCAGAATTTGCAGATGATGAGGGCTGAGCCTCGCGGGGAAGACCCTAAGGTAAATATTACGCTACGAAGTGGAACGACATCTGGTGAGGATAAGGGGAAGTAGCCTGAAGGAGGCGAGTGGGCCTGTAAAGCACCATATAAAGAGGTTGGGTTTGATCTGGAACGCGCAAAAGAAACATTTATGGAAGCGAAGAAAATCTTCGCTAAGGCCTCTACCTCAGGAAGTCAAGAGAAGCCGGCTAAAGAAATGGACCCATCCATGATTACCACATTCTTAGAGACCTACAGGAAACTGCTCCATGATAGTAAGGCTGTGAAGGGACTGCAAGAACTGATCAATAGGTGCGTTGGCAAGGAAAACGCTACTAATGAACAGTGCATAGTCAGAAAATTTGGTAAGCATAAGGCAAGGACTGGACATGAGATGAGACTCACCACACAGATAGGAGAATACGAAATGGACCAGGTTATCTTGGACCTAGGGTCTGACGCGAATGTTATGTTGAAATAGACATGGGAAATAATGGGGAGACCTGCACTACAGTGGTCTCCAATTCAGTTAACAATGGAAAATCAATAGAAAATCATCCCAATGGGGAGCTTGCAGGGGGTAACAGTTGATATTGAAGGCATGAGCGCACTAGCGTATTTTGAAGTGATAGATATTGTGGATGATAGAAATCCCTACCCCGCACTCCTTGGGATCAATTGGGCCACTGACATGAATGGGGTAATTAACCTGAAGAAGCGAACGATGATATTTGAGAAGAAATCGCTCCGTGTAGTGGTGCCACTGGACCCTGCAGAAGGACCGTGCTATACTGAACTAGTTTGTGATTATGAAAGTGATGATGGTTTGGACTAGATTTACAAGATAACGACGCGATATCAGGATTGGGTGAATCCGACAGCAGATAGAAGTATTGCATGGGATCGCGAGAGCTCCTGCACATCAGATTCAAACAAAGAACAGGAGCACTTGCATAATCAACTGCATGAAGTATCTACATTACACTGTAATATGATGACCAAGTCATTGCATTGTGTATCATCAGAGGTAAGAAATCTACCTTACTATGATGGGTTAACTGATGTTGATCACTTTTTGGATGCATTTTAAAGGGAAGTACTAGACAAGCATCATTTCCAGGCATTAGATTGGGCATTTCACGTTACGCCCGCAATATGGTGGGGTACGCACAAAGATAATATAGTTTTGATGATTGGCACGAATATAGGAGGATGATGAGGGTATGCTTTGGTCATCTGAAGGTGCGATTAACAGAAAAATAGGATGGGAGAAATGATCCACATGACCATTTGGCCAAATGGACTGAAGTGTACAGAGTGAAGCCTCGACCATAATGGGTCCATCTGTTTTGTCATACCTTGGATGTTACAATGAATTGGTACTTGGAGACGGAACTCCATCATGGCATCAAAGAATGGGATATTTTGTGCCAGGGATTTTTTATGACGTTAAGTTTTGAGGATGGATTTGAATCTATCGATGAAGTGTTGTAGGAGGTTAAGATGGCAATTTTCAGACTACTGCAGGATCCTCTAGATTTGATTCAACCTGATTGTACCACCCAGCTGAGCCACGCACTAGAGTGCTATGATGTCAGAGCAGAAGAAGAAGACGAGCACCTGACGAAGACTAATATTCCAGAGACTTAAGGACACCGTGAAGTTGAAGGACCACAGCTAGAGAATCCAGACATCACTAAGCCGCTCAAAACCAGGTAGGTGAGCGTTGGCATGGAGGCAGAGCCGAGGTTTGAAAATATTGGGGACTACTATGACGACGCGACAGTAGATAAGGTCGCCAAAATACTCCGCGAATATCAGGATCTATTTCCCACAAGGTTTTCAGATCTGAAAGGGATAATAGGGGACCTGGGTGTCATGAAGATCACCCTAAAACCGAACGTGAAACCTGTGAAGTAAAGACCTTACCGCCTCAATTCGAAGTATAAAGAAAGGGTCTGCTTAGATTTATACAAGATGCTTGTTGCAGGTATTATTGAACTGGTGGAATAATTTGATTGGGTAAGCCCAATAGTGATATAGGAAAAGAAGCAGAAGGAAGAAATAAGGCTATGTGTAGATCTCAGGAAGTTGAATGATGCATGCGTGCATGATCCCTTCCCAACTTCATTCACCCATGAGGTCCTCGATAATTTGGCAGCCAAGAATCATATTCGTTCACTGATGGGTTCTCTGGGTACCATTAGATCAAGATTACGCCGGAGGATAGAAGTAAGACAACCTTCGCAACTGAATGGGGATGCTTCCAGTATACGGTGATGCCTTTTGGGCTGAAAAACACATCGGCGATATTTTCACGCATAGTCATCGCGACGTTCAAGGATTTCATTCATAAATTTCTGGAAGTATACTTTGACGATTAGATAGTGTTCGGACTGGTGAAGCGCCATGTGGCAAGTCTGCGCTTGATGCTAGATACATACCAGAGGTACCAGATCATGCTCAACCTAAAGAAATGTTTGTTTTGTGTCCCTTTTGGGATCTTGTTGGGCCAAGTGGTATGTAGACAAGGCTTGATGGTAGACCTCACTGTAGGTTTTAACCCCGTATAGAAATTAACTTCATACGAACTCTAAATCACAGAAAAATAAATAATGCGAGAGCATAACACATAAAAAACACATATGCACAGAGATTTCCCCCTGGATCCCAAAACCGGGACTACCAGCTTGATTTTTCAGTATATTCCTTTCAATGTTACAATACATATTTATACATGTCGAAGCATCCAATACCATGGACCGAAAAACCATCACGTCCAATACCATGGACCAAAAAACCATTGCATCCAATACCATGGACCGAAAACCATCACATCCAAAAAACATGTCTGAAAATCATGCACAAAACCATAGGTGGGTTCGCCCAACCTAACATAGGGTCCAAAACCAAAATTTTCCGAGGCGCTGCCTCAGACCCCATAAAGTGGGGTTACGGTACCCCTCAAACCCCCTGTTAACTATGTGGAAAGAATATAACACAACCCAACAATCTCCCACTTGTTGTTTTCTTTCCACAGGGGGCCACAGGAGAGCTTAGTCATTTTTCCAGCCGGAAATGCCCATTGTTCTACACCAAGAGAACTTCTTAGAGCTCACAGATTTTGGCAATGCATCTGCAGTATTCTTCAAAGTGTCCACCTTTACTAGCAACACCTTTTTGTCTTCTATCATATCCCTCACAAAGTGATACTGAACATCAATGTGCTTTGTCTTTGAATGATAAGCAGGGTTCTTTGCCAAGAAATTGCACTTTGGCTGTCACAGTCTATCCTTATAGCTCCCTGTACTAACCCCATACTTGAACACAATCTCTGCAACCAAACTACTTCCTTGCTTGCATGAGTGGCTGCCATGTATTTTTCCTCTGTAGTTGATAGTGCCACTACAGATTGTTTCTTATCATCCAACTGACTGCACCTCCAAATAGGTTAAACACATACCCACTTGTAGATCTTCTCTGATCCAGATCTCCAGCCCAGTCTGCATCAACAAAGCCATGGATATCCAACACTCTGTCCAATCCTGGTCTTCCTTGGTAGCACAAACCATAATCACTAGTGCCACGCAATTACCTGAAAACCTGCTTCACTGCTGTCTAGTGCTCCTTCCCTGGTTTTGACATAAACCTGCTCAATACTCCCACTGCATGTGCAATGTCTGGTCTAGTACAGACCATGGTGTACATCAAGCTACCGACTGCACTTGCTTATGGAACACGGGACATGTCCTCTTCCTCTTCTTGTGTCTTGGGACACTGTTCAGCAGATAACCTCACACCTACAGGAATAGGAACCTTCACCGGTTTACTATCCTGCATATTAAACCTCTGCAATATTGTCTCGACATACTTCCTCTGGTTAACCAGAGCTTCCTCTTTGCCCGATCTCTTTTAATTTCCATGCCCAAAATATAGTTTGCAGCACCGAGATCTTTCATGTCGAATTTGGAGGACAATTGGGTCTTCAATTCCTGGATAATCTTTGTCATTTCCAACCAGCAACATATCATCCACATACAAGGACCAGAAAATAACACAGTCACAATTAATTTAAAATACACACAGTTGATCTTCTTTGCTTCTGGTGAAGCCAAGTCCCGTATAATGTATCAAATTCTGATTTACCACTCCTTTGGTGACTTGTTTTAACCCATACAGAGACTTCTTTAACTTGCATACCAATTCTTTCTTACCCTTCACCGCAAAGCCTTCAGGTTGCTTCATGTAAATTTCCTCTTCCAAATCCCCGTGAAGAAATGTTGGCTTCACATCCATCTGTTCTACCTCAAAATCAAAAGCAGCAGCAACAGATAAAAGTAATCTAATAGAAGTTACCTTGGCAACAGGAGAAAAAATATCACCAAAATCAATTCCCGACACCTGGGATAACCTTTTGCTACCAACCGAGCTTTGTATTTCTCCACCTTCCCTTCTGCATTAGTCTTCTTCTTGAACACCCATTTGCTGCCAATGGGTTTCCTTCCAACCGGCAACTCCACCATCCCAAGCCTCATTTTTGTGCAAAGATCCCATTTCATCAACCATGGCCTCTTTCCAGAGTTTTCCATCCTCTGAATCCACTGCTTCCTTCACAGTTCTGGGATCATCATCAATAACAGAAAGCAAAGTTTGAACAGAAAGCAGATGGACTATACCTTTATGGCTGCCTTCTTTCTCGAGTTGATCTTCTCACAGCCGGAGTTTGTGTCTCTTCATCTTCTGATTCCTCCTCTGCTACAAAGTCTGATTCTTCCTCCTTTAGTTCAAACTCTATCTTCACAAGTTCCTTTGGTTGGACTTCATGTTTAATAACATCTTTCACCTCTCTGAACGCCACATCTCAACCGTACACAACCTTCCGTGTGACTGGGTTCCAAATCTTATAACCCTTTAAACCATCCTTATACCCAATAAAGATGCACCTTTCAGATTTACTATCCAACTTGGTTCGTTTCTCCTTTGGAACACGTACACATGCATCACATCCAAATACCCTCAGATGTGAAAGAGAGGGTTTCTTACCAGTCCATACTTCTTGTGGATTCTTATCCTCCAACGTTGATGAAGGTGACCTGTTGACCAAGTAACATGCAGTATCCACTGCCTCTTCCCAGAATTCCTGTCCTAACCTAGCACCACTGAGCATGCTTCTTTCCCTTTCCATCAACGTCTTGTTCATTCTTTCTGCGACTCCATTTTGCTGAGGTGTATATGGAGTAGTCTTATGTCGTGCTATACCACACTTCTTAAGAATTCTTCAAATTCCTTGCTGCAAAATTCTCCACCATTGTCTATCCTCAGCACCTTTATCTTCTTCTCTATCTGATTTTCCACCAGAGCCTTAAATTCTTTAAACCTGTCAAAGACTTCAGATTTCTTCTTAAGGAAATATATCCATGTATTCCTTGAG